>CAHIKZ030002922.1:95000-125000 GCA_903632075.3 Acanthosepion pharaonis | reverse complement strand
TTACAATATATTAAGCAGTACACGGACAAAACAGTGATGATAGTCTGTTTCTGTTTACACGGAAGACTTCCAAGCAACGACAAACTCGTGCATATAAGATGCTGGAAGCGAAAATAGCACCACAGCTCAGGACGTCACATATGACCACGCGAGAGTGAAAACGAGAAGTATTAAGTATGGAAAGCCGTTGGTATAAACCAATGGCTTCTGTTGCCAATTATAGGCATTTATATATATATATAGCACGAAGTCACAAGTCATCGTGACCGAGGGTTTGAGTGTGCTGGCCTTGTTCAGACTGTTGATCACGCGCTCTTCCAGAAACTGTAACTAAGATCTGCTCAGCATAAATGCTGTATACACCACAAGTTGCTTCTGTAGATGTTGAACAAACACAGATGTGCCTGAGTGAACCTCTGTAATAGAGATTGGTTAGCCGCGTTAGTAGACGGGTATCTTCTAATACGAGTGGCCAGCTATTATTATTATTATATATATATATAAATATATATATATATATATATATATATATATATATATATATATATTAAAGACATTTTATGTTTAACGTTCTTTTTATAGATACAAGTATTTAAGTAAATGCTCTGTTTATAATAAACAGTATTAAATAACATTTACCGGCCTGAACGTCCGAGAAATATTATTTAATACTGTTTATTATAAACAGAGCATTTACTTAAATACTTGTATCTATAAAAAAAAAGAACGTTAAACATAAAAATGTCTTTAATAAATAAATTGTCGGACTTTGCCCATTTCTTAATATATGACGTCATTTGTTTACATTTGATACGCCAGAGCAGTTATGAATGTACGAGATTCATGGAAGATTGAAGTTTATAAGCAGTAAATTCGACATTACCTACCGATCGCTCCTTTGTGGCCGATCGGTAAGGCACGTCAGCGTAAATGACGGTTCCGTATAGGATGCAGGTTCGAATCCTATCAAAGGACGAATATTTTCTATGAAAATTTCTCGGACGTTCAGGCCGGTAAATTTTATTTAATACTGTTTATTATAAACAGAGCATTTACTTAAATACTTGTATCTATAAAAAGAATGTTAAACATAAAAATGTCTTTAATAAATAAATTGTCGGACTTTGTCCATTTCTTAATATATATATAATAAATTTTAAAAATCCATTTTTTTTTTTATATATATATATATATGTAATGATTTTTTTTTATTAATCCGACAGTTTATTTTTTTGAGGTATTGAAGCCAGTTATCCCTCCCCACCGCCTCTTGAGTTGTTTGAACGATCTCAGCTCTGCAAAGCAATCCATTTTCAACATCAGACTAACACTCCAAAACGGATATTGCATGGCGTATCCTTGAATTCCACTTGGGATCTAGAATGAATTTGAGTCTCAACAGACATTTAAAGCCTGGCCACTCATTGAGAGTACAACCGTCTATTGTGACAGAAGAAAGGGTTAATGTCCGATCTGTAGTGGTGAAAATAAAATGATGGTTAAAATAAAGATTTCGTTTTTTTTTTTAAAGTCTCGGAAGCATTTCATTTGTGGCAGGTACCTTAAAAAAAAATTTTAAAAAAAGAAGGAAGATCAAAACTGCCGGAACGTTGCGAACATAACAATCAAAATAAGGTCACTGGTATGAACAAATCAGTTTATAATATATGAATGGTGTTTCAAAAGCTTTGAGACCAATCTTCTGAGTGACAATGGCACCAGGAAACCTATATTTAGTTTATTTTTCTATTATCTTTCGACCAATGCTATTTTTTCCAATAAGATTGCTTCTAAAGACCGTCCTGTTTGCGGTTCATCTTCAAGTGATTTCCTCCCACGATGACACTCAGCTGATCAACACTTGACCGTAAAAATACAAAGGACAATCTTATGTTAGAAATCTGGCATGTCATCATAGATTCGATTTCATAGCAGTATGATGCTTCAATTTCTCTTGTCTGAATTTCTGGGGTGCGGAGTTCTCATTATTATTATAATTCTGCTCTCGCTTTCATTAGTTATTTAGTGAGGACGAAAATTATGCCCTGCCAATGTCTCATAAATAATGGAATATTCCGTTTTTGATTGTGTGGAAAGATAGAAAAGACATATTGGAGACGCTACTTGGTATCAAAGAAAGAAAGAAAGAAAGAAAGAAAGAAAGAAAGAAAGAAAGGTCGATGGAACAGGTGATAACACTCTACGCCCTGTCAATACCTCATAAATAATGGATTATTTAATTTTGATCGTGTGGAAAGACGAAAAAGACATCAAAGCGTCAAAGACGCTACTTGGTTTCAGTGAAAGAAAGAAAGAAAGAAAGAAAGAAAGAAAGAAAGAAAGAAAGAAAAAAAAAGAAAGAAAGAAAGAAATGTTTAACGTCTGTTTCAGAGAAATGGAAAAAGTTGTCAATTCCAATCTTTTTATTTGTAACTATTTAAAATAACGACCAGATTTTATAATTATCATTGTTATTACAATATTTTGTTGAAGTTGTTTAGCTCAAATATTTAGCTATGCGATAGGGGAATTTCTACGGATATTTTATTGTCGTAGAAGTCATCATGCGCTTATTCAATCATTAACTGTAGAATTAAGACTCATCAAAAATTTCAAATAGGAAAACAATGACATTTTCATGGGTATTTCAATTCGTTATTTAGTTTTAGTTATTTACATCCGGGTTATTATTCTTATCTTGTTGTTATCACAACATATCAGCCGGGTGAATATCAGGTGTCCTACGGAACAACAGCCTAGGGGATTACTGCGTTGGATCATGAATTTAGTGACATATTAATTGTGTGTTCAATCCCTGGGCCGGGAAGTGTGTACTTGGACTCGATGGAAACCGGGCTAGCAATAAATGAGTAGTACTAAAAACAAGACCTAAATGAGATATCCCTAAATATGGGCAGGGGAACGGGAACAGAATAGCCCCGTAGATTAAATAAAGACTTTAGTTAGGAATTCCCTGTAGGCTACTTCGGATTAATATACACCTGATGACCGCCGGAGGATTCAACGGTCGAAACGATAGCAACAAAGATGAGGATAATAGTTCAAATTTAAATAATGTAAATAACTTCTGTTTCTGATTACCTCCGTCAATTGTGTGGTTTTTAGTTTTTTTTTGTTTTTGTTTTTTCTTTGGAAATTTAAATCACAAGAAAATATGGAAAACGATAAAAACATTCGAATTTTGTGAAGACTATGTCTGAGTAATCAATCATCATACAATATATATAAGCAATTAGTATATAAAACAATATATATATAGGTTTACGTTAATATGTACCTAGAGATTCTTTACTAAATCCAAAGAATCTGCAATATTATCGGTCCTATCCTGGTATCTCGGATTCAGTCACTTTCCCATCGCCATAACGTAGCTCCCCTTTGTCGCTTTTTATAAATATTTTCATGGTAATTGTTCTGATGAGATTTTCTCTTCGATGTTTCGACTTTATGAATGTAAGCGCAGTACTAGATTGGCAGCTCGGTCTCATCGTTTTAATGTTGAAATTGCGAAATGTAACCATAAGTTCTATGCTAACTGTTATTTTCTCGCACTTCTTTCTTGTCTAACTCTCTTCCGGTTTCTTGCTTTCCTATCAACTACGATCTATCTTCAAAAATGTCACTGTAACGTCAATCGTCATTTCTGTCATTTTAAGTCCTGTTCTTTTATTGTCCTTTCTCCTTAATAATGTTTTTCTCAGATTTTTTCATCCTTCGTTACCCTTTGCATCTTAGTGGCCTTATCGCCCTACTTGAGTTAAATAATTTTATTTTAATTTACATATTATCTTTTTATTCAGTTAACTATATATATATATATATATATATATATATATATATATATATATATATATATATATATGGGAAAACTACAATCTCTACTTTCCAAATTTTATATATATATATATATATATATATATATATAGTTACTTTATATATATATATATATATATATATATATATATATATATATAAACTAACTATATATATATATATATAAACTAACTAACTATATATATATATATATATATATATATAGTTAGTTTTTATATATATATATTAACTAACTAACTATCTATCTATATATATATATATATATATATATATATATATAGTTAGTTATTATATATATATATATATATATATATATATATACATATATATATATATATATATATATATATATATATATATATATATATATATATATATATATAAAAAAAAGTTTCAAATTAAAAATTATAATGTTTTATTTTATGAAAGTATTTATTTTTTTTATATATATATATTTGATATTTCAAATTGTCCTCAATTTTTCATCAGAAATAACTGTTAGTTACAAATAAATTAAAATTACTGTTTGTTAGCAAGTAGCGTCCTTCGCGATACGCGGACGTCACGTGATATGGAACGTCATATATCTAACTGTCATAAATATTTAAAAAATTTTTTTACTATATCTAAAAAAAATTGCTTAACTATTGAAATATTTATAAAGATTTAAAACACCTAAGTCCCTATTCAACCCTAGTTTATGTGTATTTAATTTTAAAATCCAATATGTTTCTTTTTTTCTGCGTGTGAATGTGGAAGTAAAATCGGAATCTATTAATAAACATTTGCAGTTTAAAAGTTTATAACTGAATACATAATAGTTTATTCCGTCTTCTGTGGGTAAAATTTATTTTACACTCAGCAGTCTCTTTCTTACATGCGCAACGTTGCAAGCCTATTGCTACTCTATCCATGACAAATGTTCAGATGAGCTCACCATTCCATGGTGTTCAGTCGCTCTCACATCTACAGTATTTAAAATTTTAGAAATTTCTCAGAGAGCATCTTTTAAACTAAAACTGCTATATTGTGAAACACACCCGGATGGGAGTTGCCTTTACAACTACAATCTTAGCCTCTTCAAGTCAAGGGTCAATTATTGCCTATCCTTCATATCCTCATAGTCTTCTCTTCCTACCATCTCCTATTTCATTCATATCACACACCTCATTTTACCTGCAACCCCCCTTTGATTAGGCCGCGAAGAGAAAAATGTGATTTTATCTAGGTCTCAAGTGTTTCTGCTTCAAAAGGGAAGGGTTTTTTTTGTTTTGGGTGGGGGTAATTGTCGCCAACTTGATCGAAGAGGAAGAAGAGAACGAATAAGTGAAAGAAAATATTTGGGGTCAAGTGACAACAAACCGTACATTCATTATTTCGGTTGTTGGTCTGTATCAGTGTTTCCCAACGTGAACGCTAGCACTCCCTTGTGGGCTCTGTTATGTTGAACGAGGGCACTGGAAGTTTTTGTTTCATTGGGGTGGGGGCGGTGAATATATTCGGGGACGGTTTGAATTTATCCATTTTTTTTTCAAATTTAAGAAAATTATTCAATGTTGGCTACAAAAGGAAATTTCTGAAAGGTATCTAAAACTGTGGGAAGCAATCAAACTTTTCTTCGTCGCTTTTCCAACTTCCCATATGGCTGAATGTGGTTTCAACGCAGTTACACAGCTTCTTACTACAGAAACCGCCTGCAGATTACAAAACGAGGAGATCTACGATTAATTTTAAGCAGCATGGAACCTAGACTAAGAGCCTTAGCCAATGAAAACATTGAGATAAGTTATCAAATGAACCTAGAGTAAGAGCCTTAGCCATTAAGTAAAAAAGTCAACCATCGCAATGAAAGATTTTAGAAAAGCTATCAAATAAAAGTTGATTTTTTTTTTAGCATTTTAATTATTGACATCATACTTATTATAAAACCCATGTTGTGTGTGTGTGTGTGTGTTCGTTTATATATTGGATCGGATTTCCTACATTTTTCAACCGATTTCAACAAAACTTCACAGTACTACGTAAAATTACCTTGCGGCAGTTCTGACAGCGCCAAAAATTGGAAAAACACAATTGTTTTTGCACGAAATCAATTTGAAAACACGATTAAGAGGCATCGCTGTCGCGAGAATGAAAGGGGGACAACTCATATCGAGTTATACTTATAAAACCCAGGTCGTGTGCGTGTGTGTGTGTGTGTGTGTGTGTGTTTATATATGGGATCGGATTTCCTACATTTTTCAACTGATTTCAACAAAACTTCACTTTTTTGGCAGGTAGTGTTTCTTATTGTCTTGCACACTTTTTTCTTTATTTTTACATTCAGAATGCTTTAAAAATTCCATTTACAAGACAATTGTTTATAATAAAATTCTATTCAATCGGTAGACTCATAACGATTGAAAACGGTGTTTTTGTTTGAGTTTGGATTTGACCAATTCGTTAAAAAAAAAAAAAAAAAAAACTAATTAAGACATGCGTGTCCGTCAACCTTAAACAATAATCTTTGTCAATTTTATTTTTCAGTCTTTATGATGGTCGATACTTGATCTATCTCTTACTGTTACATCCCCGGGCGACGCTGGGCTCTACTGCTAGTTTATAATAGAAATGAAAACAATATTAAAATTATTTTTGCACTAATACCTCAGAATTATCTTGCTATGGAAGATGAATTCAGCATAATATTCGAAATGTAATTTGACGGTAGTGGGCGTTAACAAAAGTGTAGTGCCCAAAGGGGGGCGCTGATTGAAAAACGGTTGGGAAACACTAGTCAATATTAACAGTCATGCTTGGAATTGCGGGTTGGGGATATTTAGTACGACCTAGGCGGTGGACTGAGTTTCCAATGACGCCAGTTCGTATTGCCAGCCACACGTCGAGACGTGTAGATGATCGGAGAGTCGGTAGTGGTGGTGAGCATGAGAGTTGAGCTGTTAGACTGATATGGCAGGAGTTGTCCACAGATGTCACTTTCCCACAAACTCACCAAGCGAATCTCTGAATAAAAAACACCTGTTTTATGATATTGGAAACAAGCTTCGTCTTATCGTTTCTCGATGTGGTGCAAGTTTTCAGCTTTGGTTCCTTGGGGGCATGCAGCGGACATTTTCCGCAACGTAGGGGAGTCATTGGTCGTCGGTAAAAAGCTAGATAAGGTTTGCGCAGTATGGTTACAACGCATTGTGAATTGCTTTAATATCATTATATAATTATTTATTCGAAAATTATAACATAAATATGTTATAAAATCTCTACAAAAAGAACCATTTTGTTTCAACACTTCTGGTGTCTTATCAAGTGATGGTGTTGAATGTAGAATAAAGAGTTTTAAAAAGTTCAAATCAATCAAACACCCGTCGCTAGGGAAAACGCTGTTACATAAGCTGGAATGACCAATCAAAATACAAGTAGATGAGAATTCAAAAAACTTGACAACGAACGTTGGTTATAATTAGTTGGAGATCAAATGTAGATCAGATATGGATAGAAATCCGAACAGATGATAAAATGGACTAAAGAACAAGTCGGAAACGTATCTCAATCTAACATGCTTCACTTTTATTAAAGCTTCGTCAGCGATCTGGATAGAAATGAAAAAGCAACGAGAGAAAGTACTGATATGTTATGATCTTTGGTTAGTACTCTCTTTGCTTTTTTTTCTTTTCTTTTTTTCTATATTGAATTTCCTATCGTTCTTTATTTTATTTATCATATTTATATAATCTTTTACTCGCAAGTAGTTTAACATCGCCCGAGGAGACACATTTGTAATGTTGAAACATAATTACCATTATGTAGCGATTTTTAACATGTTTTAATATCCTAAAATAAATAATATTTAGCTCTACTCTGTATTGAGCTCTCTTTTTATAGGTAACTATACTCGTTTCGAAAAACCCTCGAATTATTGATTTGCCAATAATCAAATAAATCTCGAGGGAAAAAAGGTTTTAAAAAAAGAAAGAGTCAGGAACATGAAAGTCTGTCGAAACAAATCGCACAGATACAGGTTTGAAGCCCAAAGAAAAAACCCCGATACAAGTAAACAACTAACTAACAAAAGAGCTCAATACAACCGTAGAGCAGACCTAGATAAACCTAGTGAGCCAGACAAACCTACCCAGGTTTCACCTAAGCGGATCGTCAGGGAAAAGCCTGGCTCACTAGGTTTATCTAAGGCAATCAAAGTAAACGAGGAATTGGAAACCCTCGTGCACACATCACGCCATGAGTCCCGTTAGAAGTATCACATGTACTGTGACCATTGCAGCAGTAGCGTGTTTGCCAGGAGCGTTTTCTTAACAGTCGTTCGGTGACGTTGTATAAAACACAGTGACAAGACGTGTCTCGTTTCCTCTCGGTAGAGACTTCTTAGCCCCCGGACGAAACTGTATTAGAGTTACACCCGAACACCCATGGCGCATACAACACATCACAATTTATCCACAACACAAGAAAATACCCTTTTTCAACAAACGAGATAACGATGCAAGTGAGAGAGGGTTGATTGCTTGCATTAATTTTCACGAATTGTGGGTTATTTAAAGTTGAAATATATTTGGAATTGTAAGTATTTTTTTATGCGAGTAAATATTGTATTACCTATTTCTTGAAAATAACAATGATTTCTCCTGATAGAAATCCCACTATTTAACCCATAGATGGAGGGAGATCTATTTATACCTTTCCCAATGGTATTTGCGCGTAAATGGATGCAACAAACCCGACTGGAGTTCGAACTCGACTCTTCGATTTCTCATTCTGAGTCAATATTCATTGCATCACCAGCATATCCCAGAAAGAGAGAGCGAGGTGGGAGAGGGAGAATTATGTCCCTTCCTTTTATACCCATAAATAGAACGCCACCTAGCGGTCATCCTGGCAGACAAGGTGGTGTAATCCACACAATCATTACAGCAAGAGTAAAAAAAGGTAAATAAAAACGTTTTGTATGTATCTATTGACAAATAAACTTTAAAATTTAAAGTTTAAATCTTAAATTTAAGAGAAAACGCGAGAGGTAGAGGTAAAAACTAAAATAAAAATTGAATTTTAAAAAATTTTTTTTAAATTCCTTAAATAATCAAAATTTTATTATCGTTGAGAAAATTTAGTTTTTTTTTTTTTGTTTTTTTTTTTAAACACTAGTTACTAGTTAGTATTAGTTTAAGCCACACCCGGCAGGGTTGGGTGGGGGTTTGGAACGTATCCAACTAGAGATAGTTTTTAATAAAATATCTCATGTAGAACTTATACTGTACAATTATCAATGGCGGGTTAGAAAAACATTGCCTTAAGGGACGAAGAAATAAACTAAAAACTGTTGCTTAGCTTAACTTACTTAAAGTGACGGTAACGACAGATTTCATAATGTAACCATTCATTATTATAGCATCTCATCGTAATATCTGTGACAAACACTTGTGAAATAAAAGAAATAATTTGGGGTCTGAATTCCTGGGGGAAAAACCCGTTGAGAGCTTGACATAATTTTAAAATTGTGTTTAAGTCAAGCAAGAAGAAGAGAAAAAGTTAAAAAAAAAAGGAGGTGGAGGACAAATAATAGGGGAGAGAACATGGAGAGAGACTGGGGGGAGAAATAAGAATAGAAGGAGAGAGAAAATTGAAAGAAAGAGATTTGATGAGAACGATAGAAAAGCAGAGAGAGGGGAGGAGAAAGAAAGGTATATAATAAAAAAGAAAGAAAGAAAGAATAGGAGGGGAAAGGGGAGAAGAAGAGAA
The DNA here is from genome assembly GCA_903632075.3 of Acanthosepion pharaonis. Taxonomy (NCBI): domain Eukaryota; kingdom Metazoa; phylum Mollusca; class Cephalopoda; order Sepiida; family Sepiidae; genus Acanthosepion; species Acanthosepion pharaonis. The sequence continues at coordinate 115,397 of CAHIKZ030002922.1, read as the reverse complement.
AACAGAAAAGGAAAGAGAAGATAAAAAGGGGAAAGGGTTTCAGGAAAAGATAAAAAAAAACTAAAAGTGTTACTGACGAGATAAGGCAGGTCATATGAGAAAAGAAAGAAAGAAAGAAAGAAAAAAAGAAAGAAAATGAAAATAGAATGAATAAATAAAAGAACGAAAGAAAGAGAGAGAGAGAATGAAAATAGAATGAAAGAAATAACAGAACGAACGAAAGAATGAAAGGAAGAAAGAGAGAGAGAGAGAGAGAGAAAATAGAATTAAAGAAATAACAGAACGAAAGAAAGAAAGCAATGAAAGAAAGAAAGAAATAAAGAAAGAAAGAAAGAAAGAAAGAAAGAGAGAAAGAGAGAAAGCAATGAAAGAAAGAATGAGAAAGAGGGCTGAAAAGGGAAAGAATGAAAAAAATGAGAGTAGAATGAAAGAAATGAATGAAAGCAAGAGTCGGATGAAAGAGAAAGTAAAAGAAAAACAAGCAAGAGATTGAGGCTAGAAAAGAAAGAAATTTAAAAGAGAGAGTAGACTAAAATGATCAGAACGAAAAAGAAAGAAGAGAAAAAATAGAGACAAGTGAGTAGAATAAAAGAGAAAGCGAGAGTGAAATGAGAATGGATAAAATGAAAGAGAAAAGGTGAAAGAGTATAAAATGAAAGAGAAGAGATAACAAGCTGAAAAGTTAAAAGTTGAGTGAATGACGACAAAATAAAAGAGAAATGAATGAAAGACAAAGTCGGCTGAAAATTAGAATATAAATGCGAAGTGAGGGAGGAGACAATGAGAGTAGAATGAAAAAGAAAGTAACATGTAAGAATGAGAGTGGGAAAAAATGAAAGTGAGAAAGAAAAAATCAAATAAAAAATACAAGGGAGAGTAGGAGAGAGAATGAGAGAGTGAGTAGAATAAAAGAGAGAATAAAATGAGAGAGAAAAGTGAAAAGTCAAAGAGAGTATGGCAAAAGAGAGTGGGGTGAGAGAAAGAAAGTAGAATGAAAGAGATATGGTTAAAACTAAGAGAGAGAAGAAAATGTAAGAAAGAGTAAACTGAAAATGAGAAAGAGGTGAAAGGGAGCAGAAGGAAAGATAGTAGAATGAGGAGAGAGAGTGGCAGAATGAAAGAAAGAATATAGAATAAAAGAGAAAAGGTTGAGCGTGAGAGTAAAATGAAAGGAGAGAAGAATGTGAGAGAGAGAGAGAGAGTAGAATGAAAGAGGGAATAGGATAAAAAGAGAGAGTGGAATAAAAGAAAGAACAAAAGATAGAGAGAGAGGGGAAAGAAAAAGTAGAAGAAAAGAGAAAAAATGTGATAGAATATTGAAAAGAGTGTGAGAATAAATGATGTGTCATATGAAAGATAAGAATGAATGAGAAAGAAAAAAAGAGAGAAAATAAAGAGAATAGTGAGAAAAAGGAAGAATGTGAAAGAGAGAGAGAAAATAAAATTGGATGAAAGTAAGAAGGGTGAGAAGAAAGTTGGAAGGAAACGAATGAAAATTCAGGCGAGACAATAGAATTGGAAATGGATGAAAGCAAATTGAATGAAAGAGAGAAGAGAGAAAAATGTCGAGAGATAAACTCAGTCGATGTGCGCTGTCACTGTTTACGCTAGATCGCTTGCTGCTGCTGCTGCTGTTGGATGTGTGTAGGGTTCCCTGCCTCAATCTTTTTTTAGGCTTTCACTTCCGCCTTGGCTCTGTCATGGCCTCGTGACTGACACGGGTTGGTCAATCAATGTTTCTTTTTCATACAAAGCGTAGATGACAAGAAGAAAAACAAGAAAAGTCAGAATCGACCAACAAAAGACTTTGTTATTAATCTCATCATCACCATTAGCCTCTTAAATAATAAATCCAACTCACAAAAAAAATGTATGCTGTAAACAATGACACTCCCGATGTCGGGTTTGCTTCTTCGAGAAACCGAAATTCTTCTGGTTCCTTTGGCGATGATCCACGAATTGTCCATTCGGAATCCACCCCGATTCTTCGTTCGCAGTGGATCTGGAGACTCCATCGCTCTTTGAGTAGTGCCAGTCTGGAATTTAGTAATACCTACCCCCCGATTAATGAGGATTCTTCGCAGAATGGGTCGATTGGTCAGAGAAGGGATTCGGGTAGCCGAAGGACCCTGGGAACTTTTTCGGGGGTCTTTTGCCCCGTCGCCCTTTCCATGTTCAGCACCCTTCTTTATTTGAGAGGAGGTAAAACTTTTTACATACATACATAAATACATACATATATATTCTCACTCTGCCTTTTTATAAACAAAATAGCTCTTTTTATTCCATCCTCGTGTATTTTTTTTACTTTGTCTTATACTCTGAAAAAAAAAAACACTGTTCATTTTTTGTTGTTTTTTATAAATTATTTTTCTTATGATTGTTTTAATTATTTTTCTCATAATCTAAAAAAAAAAAGTTTATACATTTCTGAAAAATTCTTTGAAGAAATACCCAAAATATTTGAAAATATCTTTCTTTTAATTCTTATTCATTCACCTATCTTCTGCTTTTTTAGAACCAAAAGTGATTTGGTAATTAAAAAAAAGAAAAAATTACTATCCGTTCTTCCTGGAAATATGTTTTTTTTTTTTTGTTTTTTTTTCCTTTGTCCTTATTTAATTGAAGCATTTATTTAAAAAAAAAAAAACAAAAAAAAAACTACTTTCTTTTCATTCCCCTCCAAAAAAAACTTTATAGTTTTTTGGGGTTTTTTTTTGTGGGGATGAAAAATAAACTTAAAAAAAAAAAAAATTCTAAATTTACAAAAAAAAATTAAAATAATGAAAATTGGTTATTTACGTTTCGTTAAAGTTTTTTGTTACAATAATAAATTGTTTTTAAAAAAATACAGCATAGTATTTTTATTAATCGTATATTTTTAGATAAAATAAATAAACAAGTTCACCTTCACGTCAATATTTTTAAAGTTTTTAAAAGAACGATATTCACTTTCTAAAGGATTTTTAATTTAAAAATAAACAAATCTTTTTTTCCTGAATTTAAAATTACAGAAAATAAGTTTCCTTAAACAGATAAAAAAAATAAAATGTACATAGTTTTTAGAATTTAAAAGAGATTAAAATTTATTTATGAAATACAGTACTTTTTTAACAAATAGACTCTTTTCTTTCCTTTTTCGGCAATAAAACTTAGAAATGAGAGGCGTAATTTTTTTTTGACCATGCTTAAATAAACAGACTAAAAAAATAAGATAAAATAAAAAAATAAAGGGATTAAAAAGTCTAATTTAATTTTATTAATTAAAAAAAACTTTTATTATGAATAATAAATAATAAATTTAAACTTTAGTTTAAAACGAAGCGAGCGATACATTTTTTAGCAGGTGCGACCAGTTTTTCTGCGAATATTTAATTTTTTAAAACAAGTTAATTTTTAAAAATAAAATCATGTTTGACTAAAAACTTGAATTCTTTTTCTTTTAAATAAATAAACATGATTTCTTTTAAATTATTTTCAAAATAAAAAAAATTATTAGCATTTTAAAGACAAATGATTTTTTTGAAGCAAATAAACCCGAATTTAAAAAATATTTTAAAGTTTAAACAAACATATCAGATTTTTCTGACTAGTTCTTAAACCATTTTTTAAAATCATTAAAAAAAAAAAGATTATTCTTCTCGTTATAAAAAAGAAAATTCCTATTTTTTTTTTATTTTTTTTTTTCTCTCATACAAAAATCACGAGAAAAAGAAAAAAGTATTTGTTACATTTTTGTTGATTAATGTTGTCAGGTTTTCTAATTAGTTATAATTAATTTCAAATTTGACTTATTTTTAACAGCTTATAGCCAGTAAGATATATATATATGTATATGTAATTCATAAATAAATAAATGTCTTTTGTTTATTTCATACACACGAATGAAAACAAACCTGTCCCAGACTGCTAACGTGTTTCGACAGACTTTTGAACATAATTTTTTTTCTTTTTCTTAATTTTTTAAATCATTTTTACATAACATAAGCGATTCGATATGCAAATAATTGTTTATTAAAGATAAAAGATAAATTTAATTAACAATCGACCAATGAATTACGTATCAATCCTCAACTGTAACGTTTAATAAAATTACTCCGACCTCAACTCCTACATTACTCATATGTTGGTAGCAGTCGTGATGACTAGTTTGAATCGAAATGATGATGATGATTATTATTATTATTATTTTTAATTTTATTTACAAGCACATCGAATATTTACAAACATAGTTATTTAAATGCTGATTTTTTTGTGTCAATTAGTAATGTGAGCATACAGGTGTTTTTTTTTGTTTTTTTTTCTCTCTTCGACAAGGTCATCTTTTTACTATGTATTTCAATTTCATTTGTGCAAATCAAATGCTCGTCCTCATAAGTGTAACTGCAGACATCAGGGGACGTCTCTAAGCTTTGCAGTTTTTTTTTTTATTATTTCAAACACAATGAATATTTAATGGGTTCAATTATTTCTGTCAATTTAATAATCTGAACATACACATGTTGTTATTTTTAATCTCCCCCTTAGAGCAGGTCATGTTCTTTTTTTACTACGGATGTCTATTGTGTAGAAATCAAATGCTCGGCAACTTAACCGCAGACATCAGATCAGTCCACTAACCTTTCCAGTTCATTTTTTTTATTTTTTAAATGGAAGTAGATTTGCGTCTATACTGGCAACAAATATAAATTATCTTTTTAAAGTGGACATACATGAATTGAACAAAAGATTACAGAATGTCCATTTAAGCTGTAGACAACAGGCCGTGCCTTTAACACTCACAATTTTTGTGCAATGTACGCATATTTTGCTTACTCATCAGATACCAAAAAAATACACTAGGTATGGGGGAAGGGTCTGTCGAAATTTTCAGATTGTCCAGGTTTCTTTGCCAACAGTACGTACCTTTTGAGCATTCTTTATTCAATGGGAGAATTCTTAATTTGCATACAAAAATATGACCCTTTTATTTCCATGTGGGTTTTAGCCCCAAATTCTTGACTCCTTCTGCTTTTGTAGCAGATATTAGGGTATTTTCATACCATTTCCCTTTTAATTCATAGGAGAATATTTATTTTATATCTGTCTATACAAAATATGACACCATGTATCCACCAAATAAATGACTCTGATCATCCTGTAGTCATCAAGATATAATATTATACTTCCCTATTTTTATGCATTGGGGGAGGTACTGTCTGGGTGAATGGATATTTGGTTCCCCATAGTTTTAAGAATTTTACCTCATTTTCTAAGCTTCACATTTTTAGACATGCCAGCAACTATAATTTCTAGAAATTTGACTAGAAGGGTTTTATTTTTGTTTTTCAATCATTTCAATGCAAGCAAGGCAATAAAGCTACTGTGGTACACAGGGTTATTGAGTGTTAGAGAATATGAGAAAAAAAGTAAAGTATGAGAATTAAGAAGGCAAAGGATTGACATTACATTTAAATTTTGGAAGATCAGAGTTGAATAGGAAGCAAGAAACTGGAAGTGAGATACACAGGCAAGAAGTGTAAAAGAAGAAACTGTCAACATAGAACTTGCAGTTACATCTAGCCATTTTAACAGTAAAATGATTAATATTGGTCTGAGAAGGTAATCCCAGCATGCAACACTGTTAGGAAGTGCCTGAATACCATGTTACTGGTTGATCTGCTTTGTGAAATTATGTAGACGAGATTGTTTGAAAAATGTTGATGGTTTTGCTGGCATAGTGTTACAAGACATCATACCAGATTTTGTGCTCTCTCTCCCAGAAACGGTAACTAAGGTTGGCTCAGCTTAGTTGTAATATAAGCCACACGTTGTGCTTGTTGAAGAAACATGAATATGTCTAAGTGGACATCTGCAACAAGGATTATCTATCAACTCTAGTTGACAACCATTGTTATTATTATTTTATATTGGTTGCCACTGAAGGCTAGAGAGCCCAGTCTACCTTGCTATTTAACCCATAGCTAGGTATGATAATGATATTTGTGCAAATGTAATACCAAAAGACTAGGCCAGAATTTGAATTCTACTTACCAATAGCAGTTACATTACAATCTTAATGTCTTTGGGTTCATCGTTTGTGCAGTTTTTTTCTATGGAATAACTAATTTTCCATTGTCATGGTTTTAATGAAATTACTATAATTTCTATGTGTCATATTTTTAGGCTTGTTGTTAAAAGTTCACAAAATGTAATTAAAAATTGGCAAACGTGGACTTTTGTGCCTGCAAAAAAACAGTGTGTCAAAAGAACAGATTTTCCCTTGACACCGCCATTATTTTAACTACCTTCACTCCTTGGCAATGTTTATTGATTTAAAAACGATGATTAGAATTGTAATAAAGCCTAACTATAATAAAGTGAATTTATACATCTATTCTTCAGAATTGAATACAAAAAATAATAAATACTATTTATTAGATTGCTTATTGGAATGTTGATAAAACATCAGCTAATTACCAGTCGATTTGAACTTTATAAATAAGGATTTTCTTGTTGTCAGTTCACATATTTTAATAATTTAGTAAATGTTTATAAATTTATGAATAAAAAAAATCTCATATTTATTTCTTTATAAATTTGTAAATGATAAATATTGCGTTGTATTTGTTTTAATTGTATTCGTTTTTAGAATGTTGCAAATATAAAATTTTTCATTGCCCTCATCTTTGTCGCCATATTTATTACAACGTTTCAGCTGTTATACACTCCGGCCTTCTTCAGGTGGTTGGAATGTCAAACTGAACCTTTTATTTTGCTCACTGGGGTAGACTGTTCTAGTTCCACGTGCCATGTTTAATGGATGTCAGTTATCAGTTATCTCCTGTTAATTCCCCTCTGAAAGTTCTCCACTGCCTTAGCCACTCTTTGGGTCCTGTCACTGGATCTAGCTAAGGCAGTGGAGAACTTTCAGAGGGAACTTAACAGGAGATAACTGATAACTGACATCCATTAAACATGGCACGTGGAACTAGAACAGTCTACCCCAGTGAGCAAAATAAAGGGTTCAGTTCGACATTCCATCCACCTGAAGAAGGCCGGAGCATACAACAGCCAAAATGTTGTAATAAATATGGTGACAAAGATGAGGACAATAGTCCAAATAATGTAAATAATGTACATAATACCTCATCTCAGAAATATAAACAGATAAAATTTTTCTTGCTAATTAAATCAAATAAAGTGTTTAATAATTTTGTTGTCAATTCTTAAGAACAAAAAAATGTATAAATTCACTTTCATTAGTGTTTAGATTTTATTCCAATTCTAATCATTACATTTTAAAACAATAAACAAGGATTGAAGCTAGCTAAAATAATATCCTTGTCAAGTGGAAGACTGTCTTTTTGACAATATGTTGTTTTGTGGGCATGTAGGGTTAAAGTTGCTTAAAAATGTTATTGTATTAACAAGGACAAAGTTCTGTAGGCAAATGTTTTGGACAAAAATTTAAAACCATGCCATTGTAATAAAAACAACCATATTGTGAAATTCATGCCCTTTGTTCTGAAAGTAATTCAAGAAATTGTTCATGTGATGGTAGGTCAAAAAGTAATGCAGTTTTTTTTTTTTTTTTTTTTTTTGTTTTTTTTGTTATATAAGAAACAAAGAATGCAATCAAACCTCTCCTACATTAAGATATAGCTATACATCACAGGTTTACATTCCTACTTATGAACATAGTCACCACTTCTTTCGATAGCAGTGTTCTACCTACGGATACAGGCATGTATCCCAGCTTCATAAAACTCAGCTGGCTGTTGAGGTAGATAATTCCTTAAAGCAGTGTTTACTTCATCAGCACCTGGCTTGGCATCCACAGACTTCCATCTCTTTGGTACAATAAAAGAGGTACTAAGTAGCAAACATTATAAGGATGATTAAGAAGTGAAAACTGCTCTAAAGAATTGGCTACCTCAGCAAGCAGCTGAGATACATGCCCTCATTCGTAGGTGGAACATTCATTGAAAACATGGTGGCTATGTTCAGAGGTAGCAATGTGAATTTGTGATGTTTAATTTCTCTCTAAATTTCTGGGATGAGGAGTTATCATTATTTAGACTATTAATATTCGGACTATTGTCCTCATCTTTGTTTTTATTATCACAATATTTCAGCTGTTGTGTCCTGTGGCCTTCCTCAATTGTATATTAAACCCGTTAAGCTACAGTGCTAAAAATGATTTTTGTTGGAGCTCTCAATTGGATTTGAATTTTCAAATAACGTCACAGATTCTTGACTGGGTTTAAATCTAGAGACTGACTTGATAATTTTACGATGTTTACATTATTTTCAGCAAGCAATTTCTTCATAGATTTTGCAGTGTGCTTAGGATCATTATCTTGTTGAAAGATCCAATCAGTACGAAGTTAAAGATTTTCAATCAGCAGCCAGCTTAGTTTTACGAAGCTGGGATACATGCCTTCATCCGTAGGTGAAACACTGCTATCAAAAGAAGTGGTGACTATGTTCATAAGTAGGGATGTAAACCTGTGATGTATAGCTATATCTTCATGCACAAGATGTTTGATTGCATTCCTTATTTCTTATATAATAAAACAAATTGCATTACTTTTTGACACCCTTTCATATATTTATTTTGTAATATATGGTATTTTTCATTTGTAAACAATGCACGGTCAAGTAATAGATAGCGGACTGGATTGAGGAATCAGGGAGCCGAGTTCAAATTTCATTTGAGTCCATTACATTTACTTAGGTTCTAATACCCTTGGGAAAGGTATGAGTCCTCTTCTTTTCCCCCTAAGTTATGGGTAAATAACAAGACAGACCGGGTTCTATAACCTTGAATGGCAACTGGTCTACTGCAGAAAGAAATGGCAACCTACTGTGGAAAATAATCTGCCTCATCAGTCATGTGTCAAAAGATACATGATCGTCTAAGCATGTATCCCACATGACAGATAACTGACTGACTTTCATCTGAATCGGACATCCAGAACGGAGTTTGAAAGTTAAGCCTGGCTCGTAACTTGCTGTCAGCCAATTCAAATTTTCTTCCTCTTCTTTATACAAGTCTTAAGTTTTGATAAGTTCAGCTGAACAAAAAAACCACGTCACTATGTGTCCACTGGATTTGCTAGGTTCCTTATCCTTGTGCTCTTCTTGATAATATCAGCTTAAGCAGACAATCCTTGTGTGTGTCACACTTGGGAAACACTTGAAAACCTAATTACAGGTTGACTCAAGCTTTGTGAGTGAAATTGGGTTAAAAAAAAAAACTGTCTGGTAGCTATTGAGGATTGTACTAGCACAAAGTCACAAGTCATTGTGGCTGAGGGCTTGAACATACTGGCCTTGTTCAAACTGTAAATCATGCCATATTCTCCCAGAAACTGTAATCACGGTCTGCTCTTCCTGGCTGTAGCATAAACCAAAGGTGGGATTTGTGCCTGAACAGATATTTTTCTAAGATGTGACTTCTTGTTAATATTGGTCTTCGAAGGCAATCCCAGCATGTGGCAGTGTTCAGAAGTGCCTGAATACCATGTCACAGTTTGACCTGCTTTGTGTAATTTAGGCAAGATGGTTTGTAAGATGTCACTGGTTCTACTAGAATAAAGTCACAAGTCATCATTACTAAGGATTTGTGCATCCTGGCCTTGTTCAAGTACTGATCACACCAGAATCTATAATTTCCAGAAATTTGTCTAGAAGGTTTCTTTTTTTTTTTTTAATATTTCACATCAAGTAAGGAAATAAAGCCACTAAGACGCAAGGGATTGCTGAGTGTTAGAGAATATGAGAAAAAAAAACACTATTAAGGAGAGAGAACAATAAAAGAACAGGAATTAAGAAGACAAGATAACAACTGACATTACATTTAAATTTTTGAAGATCAAAGTTGGCTGGAATGCAAGAAGCCGTAAGTGAGATCCCCAAGTGAGAAGTGTGAAAGAAGAAACTGTCAACATAGAACTTGCAGTTACATCTAGCCATTTTAACAGTAAAATGATTAATATTGGTCTGAGAAGGTAATCCCAGCATGCAACACTGTTAGGAAGTGCCTGGATACCAGGTCACTGGTTGATCTGCTTTGTGAGATTGTTTGGAAAATATTGATGGGTTTGCTGGCATAGTGTTACAAGTCATCATGACCGAGGGTTTGTGCACGCTGGGCTTGTTCAAGTACGGATCATGCCAGATTATGCACTCTCTGCTAGTCACTGTAAGCAAGGTCTGCTCAGAATAAGATGCAATATAAACCACAGGTTGGTTCTGTGGCTGTTGTAGAAACATGAATGTGTCTGAGTGATCATCTGCAACAGGGATTAGCTAGCAACTCAAGCAGACAATCATTGTTATTATTCTTTTACACTGGTTACCATTGAAGGCTAGAGAGCCAAGTCTATCTTACTGTTTAACCCATAGCTGGTTGGGGAGAGAAATTAATTCACTTCCTTCCCGATGGTTGTGTGAAAATGAATGCAACAGAATAGGCCTGAATTTAAACTCTGCTTACCCATAATTGTCACGCTAGAATGTTCACCTCTTCAAATCCATCATCAGTCTTTATAAATCATTTATACATTCTTGTAGGGAATGTCTAAGTTTCTACTCTATGGCCTCTTTTCCATACCCAACATTGCGATTCCATCATGACTCTATGGCTATTTCCATGGCAAATGTTCAGAAGAGCTCCATTCATTAGTTCCACCAGTTAAGAGCTTTAGTGACAGTCTGAACTTCATCCAGAGAGTCAAATCACCCGAATTTTACCCTGTACTCCAGTTGTAAGAAAGAAGTTCCATTCAGACAGCTTTTTTTCGAGAACTGCCACTTTGTGAAAGAAACTCCAGCATGGATGTATCACTGATCACTACAATCTTAACCTCTTCAAAGGTCAATCACTATTTATCCTTCCTATCCTGATAATGCTCACTTCCTTCTATCTTCTTCTACACACCTCATTCCTCATTCTACAATCTACCTTGAGTGTCTCATGAGCCTTGTATTGGGTAGTCATTATATAAAAAAAGAATTTTTTTTTTCTATTGGTCACCCAATACAAGGCCAAGAGCCACTGAAGATAGTGTGTTACTACATGGGGATGTTCTTTGACCATAGAGGGAGGGAGCATGGGTTGCATATTTGAAGATATATAAGATATATAAGATAGATAATAGTTGACTGTTGATTTGAAGATTGTAGTCTTCAGGGAAGCATCTTGGCGGTCCATTCTGCATTGTATCAGCTCTTGGGAAGAACCAATCTGAACGGAACTTACTCCTTAGCAATGGAATATGAGGATGAGTCAATTCATTGTATGTAGCTGTATAGGTCTGGACTGGTGGAATTTCCTTAGACCTTAAATATGCTGCGTGCGTACCTAAAAAAAATATTTGATCTACTTTAACAGATTTCAGTACAGATTTGAGAGCTGCATACTTGATTTAATTGAATTCTGTATTGTCTGTTTTGTTTTTTTTTTCTCTCTCTGGCCTGGGTAATTCAGTCGGTGTTACTATAGTATATCTGGTGAAGCATTTACAACCTACCGTAAATGACAATGCACTTATTATTGCTGGAGAATGCTCAGGAAAAACGATGACCTGTTTATTTTTTTTTTATTTTATTTTATTTTTTAAATGACATCAGATCAGTTTAAAAACATTAAAATCAATATTTGATGATTTTTTTTTTTTTTTTTCTTTGGTATAAAAATTGTTAATGATTTTTAATACATGACCAGTTCACTGATCACTGTCTTTAATCCTAATCTTAACCCTTATCCTCTGACCCTAATATAATATTTTATACTTCCAACAGTTGGTAAATAACATAGCATAGTAGAAACTGAATAGTAGATATCATACTATAGTAGAAAATAGACTGTAGATATCATTCTATTATAACACCATTTAACCTATGCACCTTATGAAGTCTATGAAAATGACTCGGGGAACGATTTGGGGTCCCTGGTAACTTGACTCTTTCTCCTTGGCCTGAGAAAGAATCAACATTATCAAAGTGGAAACCACCCTTATTTCATCCGGGGATGATGTCACTTTGCCCTTATTTATGGGCACCTACCCACCCTTGGAGAAAGCATGAGTAAAATCCTGAAATAAGCGTCAGTAGCAGTGCTGACTCATTCAAAGCTCACTGTGAGAGACAAAAAAAATCAGCTTGCTCATTGACACTTTGCTCAGAAATCATCAAATAAATAAACAGAAATAAAAAAATACAAAAAAAAAAAATCGTTCATTGATTTTATTTTAGTTGTTTCGTTAGCTGGTCTCTTGAAAACTGACCCGTCGAACGTTATTTCTGGATGATGCAAATATAACCACCGATATTCGGAACAAATCAGACCAATTCAAAATTAGTCATAAAACAGCTATTTTATTTGTTGTCACCTAGAAAATGACCAGGTTATATAGTCTATGCATGTACAGCTCTCGTCCACACACACACACACGCACACGCACACGCACAATCACTCTCGTTTTCCTTCAGTGTGGGCGATTACATTTCTCCACAGCTTCCTGTCTTTTACTGCCTTCAATAATACTTACTGTTTTTTGACACTTTGCCCATTTCTGGCACTTGTCCAACCATACATTTGCCTACACTTGTTAAGTAGATTTTCTATGTGCCATCTTCCTTTATGATGTTGGCGGTCATGGCTCTCCACGGTTTCCTGTTTTTTATTGCTCTCGATAATACTCTTTTATGATTCTTTCCTTTTACGGCACTTGTTCGTGCATCCATTTGCCCAGGCTTATCAAGTAGGTTCTCTTCCTCACTTTTTTTATGGGCCATGTTCCTTCCGGACACGGGCGGTCATTGCTCTCCACAACTTCCTGTGTTTTCATCTCAGAAATAATTACTCCTGTATAACTTTGTCTTTATGGTTTTTGTCCCTCCATCAATTTGCCCAGACTTGCCAAGTAGGTTTCCTTTATCAATATATGTGATGTCTTCTTTCAGGACGTTGGCAACTCCTTTATGACTCTTTCCTTTTACAACACTTGTTCCTCCATCCATTTGTCCAGACTTGTCAAGTAGTTTCTCTTTTTCTATGTACTATGTTCCTTCATTACGTTAGTGATCATGGCTCTCCACAACTTCCTACATTTTGTTCTATCAATAATTACTCATTCATGACTCTTCTTTGTCGTTATGGCATTTGTTCCTCCATCCATTTGTCAAATAGTTACATTTCCTATGTGCTTTATACCATATGGGCAATCAATGACGGTTCTCCACAGCTTCCTGTCCTTTATTGTTCTTATTAATACTCACTCTTCTATTATTTCCTCTTTATATCTGTGTTACCTGTTCCTTCTTCTCTTTGCTCAAAATATTGAAAATATATTATGAAATGAACTAATTCCGACACTGAATAGAAAATATTAAAATAATTGTTGGACCATTTCATAATATATGATGTAATTTGTTTACGTTAAGATAAGCTTCAAGCAGATATGAACATTTGAAAGAAATAATGGAAATGTTTTTATTTAAAACCGTAATATGACTTTGCTAAACAGACACTTCCTCTGTAGCTAAATGCATGTCAGTCTATATGATTGGTCTGTGTAGGATACAGGTTTGATTCCTGTCAGAGGACACATATTTTCTATGAAATTTTTTGGTCATTTATGTCAGTAAATGTTGTTAACACTTACTTAGCATTTACTTAAATATTTGTATCTATGAAAATAACATATAAACAGAAAATATATTTAAAATAATTTTGGGCTTAATCCATTTCATTAAGATATATATATATATATATATATATATATATATATATATATATACATATATATATATATATATATTATATGTAGAAATTTTGAAAAACAAACAAAAATCCATAAATGTAGTTAAAATGAAAAAATTGTCGACGTCAGGCGTTTACCCTGACACACCAACAATTATTTTAATTTTGGTCAGTATATTCACATGTTTTTTAATTAACATCAACTAAAGAAGGGTTTTAATAACATCCCCACCATTTTCAAGACAAAATTCATTAAAATACAAATTCAGTTCAATATTGGAATATTTGAAGATCACAACGATGGACATAAAAACACAAGTCTTATCCAAGAAGTAAAACAGATAACTGAAAATTTAAAAAGATCAGCTTTCAAAATTTATTTACGAATTATTTGTCTTCAATCAGGTCACGCCAGTCACATGGGCGGCAACTTTCACAACGTATTCTTAAAAGTTACACTGTGATTATTTTAAAATTCCTGTATTTCCGGATAAGCCTGCAATCTTCCATGTTGTAAAAAATATCGAATTTAGGTTTGTGTTTTCAGTAGACAGTATATAAGAATCAAGTGTAAATGGATATAAATCCGACAGAATGTAGAAATTTTGAAAAATCAAACAAAATCCATAAATGTAGTTAAAATGAAAGAATTGTCGGCGTCAGGCGTTTGTGCCCCATATTGGTAGTTTTAATAAACCATTTTCAAGACAAAAAATTCATTAAAATACAAATTCAGTTCAATATGAAGAAGAAGTCACGAAAAATGATGGACATAAAAAAAAGTTTTACTCTTGGATAAGACTTGTGCACTCTGCATAGGATCACAGTGTAGTATCTGTGCACACTGCATAGGATCACAGTGTAGTATCTGTGCACTCTGCATAGGATCACAGTGTAGTATCTGTGCACTCTGCATAGGATCACAGTGTAGTATCTTTGGGCCTTGTTTAGGATCACATTGTAATATTTGTGTGCTCTGTAGTGTAGTATCTGTGCACTGTGAAAGTGTGCTCTGCATACAATCACGGTATATTATCTGTAGCCCCTGTATAAGGTTATAGTGTAGTATCTGTTCACTCTGTGAAAAGTTTTCCAGACATGTATCATATAAAAGCTTGAAAATTTATTAAATATATGTAAATTTCATTCTCTCCATGTCTGCATGTGCAAATATTGCATAATATTGTGACATCAAGTAAATGGGGTCTTATTTTATCTGCCTCTGAAAATTTCACACAAAGTTGTGTATAATGTGTATCCTGACCACAAAACACATATGTGGACATAGGGATAAAAAATTCCCCAGTGTCCCTTCACATTTTCTCTATTTGGACACTCCAATGTTGCTTTGGAGGTTGACACCCTGGAGCTGAGCTTAACCGTCGGACACTAACTATCAATTAAAGTTACACCACTACTAACCACGGGTATATCATGCCCGATTTTGAAAATGTGAAAAAAAATATTAAATATAAATCTTTAATTGAAATATTTTACATGCAGGCACTTCAAACTTTGTACTTTGAATTGAATAGGAACTGAAAAACATGTTATTTAGGTAAGAAAATCAGGTACTGAAAATTGTAATTAAAAATAGGAAAATTTGCACTGGGTACTATATACCCATGGTTAGTGTTTTAGAGTTAATAAATGGCCCACATGAGTAAAGCAGTTTTATCAATTATTTCTCCTTGCATATATCTGATATATTAATCAAATTAACTATCATTTATTATAAAAAGGCATTGGATGGGGATTTTACTATCATATTATAATTGTGATGCTTCCTTAGTTAATATGTACATTACCCCCTTTCATAAGTAATAGACTATTTATATTTCATTTTGATCTAGAGATAGGATGAGAAAGATATATAAGTAATATATATATATATATATATATATATATATATATATATATATATATATATTAAGAGGTTACTTAATGAGTAATAGCCAAAATGGAGGTTGGAAATGAAATGGTAATTTTTATAACATCAACAAAATACAATACTTGCCAACGGCATGAAGTAGATAAACCATTGCTAGTGGTGGACTACTTAGCATATTATCCCCACTTACAATAGTGTCCAACGTATTTATAGGGATTGGGACATACCCATTAGTGTTTATAAGTACGGTATATAACAGAGATAAATTTACTAATTTAAAATATGATTCCATCGCTACACAGGAATTGCCATTAAAACCAATAATACATTTTTTTTATACTAAAATGATTAACAATACATTTTTTTATACTAAAATGATAATTATAAAACTGCATTTTTATAATAAAATTACTAACAATATGTTGCAACCTAGAAAAGGTTACTTAATGAGTAATAGCCAAAATGGAGGTTGGAAATGAAATGGTAATCTTTATAACATCAATAAAATACAATACTTGCCAGCAGTGTGAAGTAGATAAACCATTGCTAGTGGTGGACTACTTAGCATATTATCCCCACTTACAATAGTGTCCAATGTATTTATAGGGATTGGGACATACCCATTATTGTTCATAGGTACGGTATATAATAGATAAATAGATAGATAGATACGTATAGATATATATGGATGGAATGAGATAGATAGATAGAATCAAACTAAGATAGTGTTGTAACCTAGAAAATGTTACTGAATGAGGAATAACCAAAACGGAGGTTGGAAATGAAATGGTAATAGTGTCCAACATATTTATGAGGATTGGGACATACCCATTAGTGCTCATAGGTACAGCATATAACAATAAACAACTCTGGTTTCAGTGGGAAAAAATGAATCAAGAGAAGATAGGGAAGGTGATAATACTCTCATGTATTTAATGTCTTCATCAGTAAAATGGAAATTGTTTCATTTGTATCCTCTTACTTCTTTAAATAATGGCCAGCATTCATACATGTGATTGTTATTTTGATATTATGTTAAATTTCAGATCCATTCAACGATGGAATAACGTAATTTCTATGAGTATTTTATAGTCATAGACTGAAATACAGAAATGTACTGCAAAGGTAATTATACTATAGAAATACATTGTATATCTGTTTCCCAATGATCACATTCACTTACTCGACTATCTTTAATCCAGACTTGGCAATATTTCTATAAATGACAAATTAATCCAGTTGTTAATTATGTTAGCAGCTGTAATTAGAGTTTCTATTTTTAAGAGTTTGAGTTGCAGTTAGTAGCAGTAGACATTGTCAAGACTATTATTTTATTTATGAAATCACCTCCAAGTGTATTAGTCTGTGAATATTAATTTAGTTATAATAAGGATATTAAATTAAGTAGTTGAAACCTTGAGTTGGTTGTCTGTTTTCTTTTCTGGAAACCTTTTTTCTAGCGCATACAAACCCAGACATTTGGCTTTCATACTTGTGTATTATTCAGATGGTTTTATCATTATGCTGCATTGTATTGTTTGATTCCAAGTTCTTACCTTTAGCCCAATGTTTTTATTTCAACATCTGACCTTTAGCCCAATGTTTTTTATTTCGACCTCTCACCTCTAGCCCAATGTTTTTTATTTCAGCCTCTAGCCCAATGTATTTTATTTCGGTCTCTAGCCCAATGTATTTTATTTCGGTCTCTAGCCCAGTGTTTTTTATTTCGGCCTCTAGCCCAGTGTTTTTTATTTCGGCCTCTAGCCCAGTGTTTTTTATTTCGGCCTCTCACCTCTAGCCCAGTGTTTTTTATTTCGGCCTCTCACCTCTAGCCCAGTGTTTTTTATTTCGGCCTCTCACCTCTAGCCCAGTGTTTTTTATTTCGGCCTCTAGCCCAGTGTTTTTTATTTCGGCCTCTCACCTCTAGCCCAGTGTTTTTTATTTCGGCCTCTAGCCCAGTGTTTTTTTATTTAGGCCTCTCACCTCTTTTTGTGTTTTTTATTTCGGCCTCTCACCTCTAGCCCAGTGTTTTTTATTTCACCTCTCACCTCTTTCACCTCTAGCCCAGTGTTTTTTTTATTTCGACCTCTCACCTCTAGCCCAGTGTTTTTTTTATTTCGACCTCTCACCTCTAGCCCAGTGTTTTTTTTATTTCGACCTCTCACCTCTAGCCCAGTGTTTTTTTTATTTCGACCTCTCACCTCTAGCCCAGTGTTTTTTTTATTCTCTCCTCTCACCTCTAGCCCAGTGTTTTTTTTATTTCGACCTCTCACCTCTAGCCCAGTGTTTTTTTTATTTCGACCTCTCACCTCACCTTTCTAGCTCACCTCTAGCCCAGTTTTTTTTATTTAAAATTCTCTCACCTCTAGCCCAGTGTTTTTTTTTGACCTCTCACCTCTAGCCCAGTGTTTTTTTTATTTCGACCTCTCACCTCTAGCCCAGTGTTTTTTATTTCGACCTCTCACCTCTAGCCCGGTGTTTTTATTTTGACAACTTGCCAATGTTCTTACTTCTGCCTATCACCTTTTACACCAGTGCTAATCACTATTATTTTGGATTTCTTTATGTTCGGTTCCATTCCATATACGCCAGCTCTTTCAATGAGTTTGTTGGTCAGGTCTTGCCGCTCACTGTTACTGCCTGCCATTCGGTTAATATCATTTGTGAAACACAGTTGACAGTCACATCTAGCACCAATAGTGATAAAAGTGTTGAGGTCGTCAATTCCTGCATAATTATCTCCAGAAACAGGTTGAAGAGTGTTGAAGAGAATAGGCATGGTGCCCCATTTCTAGCACCTTACTAAATAGTCCAAAGTATGCAGGTAGTAGAACTGCTGTCATATCGAAAACAATGTACTAATACTTATCATTCATGATATGAGATCACTTATTATATCAGAACAAAACCATAGCCAGTTACAAGTGAGGCACAAGTTCAACTCAAATCTATTTGAACAATTCAATAGACCAAAGTATGTATAATAATCAAATTTTTATACTTTGACCAAATAATTCAATAACTGTTTGGCAAAATTTGATTTTAATCACAAGCTCTTATCTGATTGATTGATAGATTTGTTTGTTTAACAGCATATCAAATCCTTATTGGTCACTTTATGATGAAATTTAATTTTCTTGTGAGCTTGAAAGTAATAAAAATATGTTATTCTGCTTTCACAATTGAATACATGGTAGATAATGCTCAGCTTTTGGGCATAGACATACTTGGCAGGTTTGATGTTGTATAATTTGTTGTTTAGCTATCTGGTCCATAGTTTTTGTCATTCTTCTTTGATAAATGTGCTAACAAGTCTTACTAATTAACCCATAGTTGTGGGTAGAAAAGGTGGATTCATAACTTTCCCATGTGTTTTTGCACGTAAGTGAATATAACCCAACTGGAATTGGAACTCGGCTCTCTGATTAAGAATTCCGAACCATTATCCACTACACCACTTGCACATCTTAGCCTACAGCAACTGATATGGCCAAGCAGTCATCCATCTAAGTACTGACCAAGCTTGACTTTGCTTAACTTCGGTAATTGTCCAAGAACTTATGTTTCAATGTGATATGGCTATAAACCTCTTGAAAGATTCTGTTCCAACCTGATCTGGATGAATACCCGATTTAGTATCAAACAACAAATAATATATAGAAGCCCCGAAGGATTGAATTTAACCTTTAGGAATTTCATGACTTGTCAAATGATTATTTTGTACTATTGTCCCCATCTTTGTTGTTGTTATCATGTTTCGGCAGTTGAGCCATCTGGCCTTCCTCAGATATATATCAATCTAGCTAATCTACAGGGCGTTCTGAACTGAAACATTGTGATAACAACGACAAAGATGAGGACAGTAGACAGAATATAAATAGTGAAAATAAGGATAACTCCTCATCAAAAGTGACCTCCAGGCCTCTATCCTTCATCCTTCTTTGTTCTTAATTTTCGTTAACAACCTTCCTGATGGCTCTCAACTTGGTATATATGCTGAAGACACAACCATTTAATCCTGTCTCAATATTAAGTCTGATCAGTTTGATAAGATCAAATTGGCAGCTGATCTCAAAAATGACCTACAGTCTGTTGTTAACTGGAGCAAGGAATGGCTTGCTAATTTTAACGCCGCCAAAACAAAACTGCTCTCTATTAATCATCTGAGCAACTTGTTTCTGTCTTCTCTCAGCATGGCTGATGCCAACCTCTATGAAAGTGACTTGTTGCACCTTCTCAGGCTTACATTCTATAGCTGACATGAAGTGGAAGGATTATAGTGAATCCATTGCTAGGTCGGTGTTATGTTATGCTAGACCATTTTTCTCTCCTGAATCTATCTTACATATTTATAAGTCTACCATTCATCCATGCCTTGAATATTGCTGAAGAATATGGCCCAGTGCTCCTGCTATATATATTTAGAGATACTTGATCATATTCAAAGAATCAGCAATATTATTGGTCCTGACCTAGCATCTCAGCTTCAGTCATTTTCCTACTGCCGTAAAGTTGCTGCCCTGTAAGTTTTCTATAAAGACTTTCATGGTAATTTTACAGATGAGCTCTTTGCTATAGTGCTTAGACTTTATAAATTTAAGTGTAATACTAATTTGGCAATAAGGTCTCATCATTTTAAAAGTAGATTGGTTGGATGTAACCAAATGTTCTATACTAACAGTTCTTTTTCTTCCACTTTTCACTTGTGGAAGTCTCTTCCGGCGTCATGCTTTCCAGCCAATTTTGATTATTC
>CAHIKZ030002922.1:80000-90000 GCA_903632075.3 Acanthosepion pharaonis | reverse complement strand
TGAGATGTAAGGTGAAGACTATATAACTTTGAAATGGAAATTGTAAATAAACCATCTAAAGTTGATGTTTTTATCCAATCCATTTGAATACCTTTGATCATCTTGGTCAGTCTTGTAGATAATAATTGCTGTTAAGATTCTGGCATATTCTGAGAGTATAACAATTTAAATTTTCTCTATATAAAAATATATATACATTTTAAAATGCTATCTCCTGTGGTGATAGATATTTAATACTGATTATGTTTTTTTTTTTTTTAATAATAACTTAGAGTATGTTACACTTTTGTTGGGTGTTGTATAGTATTTTGGTATTACTGACTAATATCTGTCTATATCTCTGAGATGATTACTTGCTTTATTTACATTACTTGAACTGTTATCCTCATCTTCATTGCCATATTCACAATGTTTTGGCTGTTGTATGCTCCGGCCTTCTTCAGGTGAGTGGAATTTTGAATTGAACCCTTTATTTCATTCACAGGGGTAGATTGTTCTAGAGGAAGAGGCATGGCACACAGAACTAGAACAATCTACCCCGGTGGACAAAATAAAGGGTTCAGTTTGAAATTTGAAACACCTGAAGAAGGTTGGAGTATACAATGGTTGAAACATTGTGAATATGGCAATGAAGATGGGGATAACAGTCTAAGTATTGTTAATAATGCAAGTAATATTTGTAGTCATTGTTCTTATGTGGTGATCAATATATTGATACATTGACGAAGAAATAGCCTAGTGGATTAAAGTGTTGGTTCATGAATTTGATGATATAGTAACTGTGAGTTCAATCCCTGGGTCAGGCAGTGACGTCTCAGACTCAGTGGAAACAGGGCAAGCAGTAACTGATTAGGAACAAGACTAGGAATCCCTAGACATTGGCAGCAGAACAAGAACCATTGATTAAATAAAGGGTTCTCTTCAAAATTTCTTAAAGGTTACCAGGTTAGACAAGCGCCTGATGAAGGCCAGAAATCACAATAGCTGAAACGTTGTGGTAATAACAAAGATGAGGACAATATCTACGTGGACTGACTATATCAGTATATATATATATAGTAAGCACAGGACATCCCTGGCTGACTTGCTTTGGGAATCATTAGCTTGTTAACCGATTCCCTGTCTTTCAGTAGTGTATTCTCTTTTACAATAAACCTCTTTTTCTTTCATCTATGCTCGTGTTGCTGTTCCTTTTCACTCAAGCACCACCTTTGTCTGTCTGTAACCTCTTTAAGGATACAACAATAAAAAAATTTAAATAATTTTAATGCTATCAAAGTAAAACGGTTGACATAACTTACTTTCCAACCAAGAAAATGTTTTTAAAAATCTGTCAGGTGCTTTAAAAGAAATAATTTTGCTTCTGGTATTTAAAGAAAATTCTTTTTCAGATTTTCTGGGGTTTTTTTTTTTTTGTTTTGTTTTGTTTATTCAATCTGAAGGATTTCTTTGTCATTCAATCTTTTTTTTTTTCTTTCCTGTTTTCTTGAAATCAAAATATTGATTAGTTTGTTTACCAAAGTTGGAATAAAAGAAATCCTTGATTACTTAACATAAACCACCCTTTTTTTCGTGTCTATCCGACTGTTTTGAAGAACTTCCCCAGAATTATAACTGAAAGCCGGAATATATCAGAGGAAAGAGTTAAAAAAAAAAAAAACACAAGGTGTCATTTAAAATTTTAATTTTAATTATTTTTAAAATTTGATTAACTTCTATTAAAATATTTATATAAACGATATCCAATAAATTATCAGTAAGTAGTAATTTTTTTTTTTTTTAATCATTTCACCCTAAGCAAGGTAATCAAGCCATTAAAATGCAAGGAGTTGCTGAGTGTGAAAGAATATGAAGACAAGAAAAACATTATTAAGGAGCGAGAATGATAAAAGAAGAGGAATTAAATTGACTTTGCATTTAAATTTTTGGAGATCAACATTGATTGGGAAGCAAAAAGCTGGATGAGATTTCCACAGGCAAGAAGTGTAAGAGAGGAAATTGTTTATAGAACATAGTTACATCTAGCCATTTCAAATGTAAGATGATGAGACCTTGCACCAAACTAGCAGTAGACTTAAATTCATAAAGTTTATGTACCAAAGAGGAAAGTTCATCAGAATAATTACCATGAAAATATTTCTAGAAAAGGGACAGGGAAGTAGTGAAAAAGTGACTGAAACCAAGATGCCAGGTCAGGATTGTTAACATTGCAGATTCTTTAGATTTTATCAAGAATCTCTAGAAATACCAGACCAGATGCGACAGCATTATTCAATGCATGGATGAATGGTAGACTTATATAATTCTATCAAGGAAAATTATCACGCACAATAGAGTGAACCAACTTAGCATCAGATCTAGAAATTGATTCAATATACGCTTTCCACTTTATGTCAGTTGAAAATGCTAGCCTGAGAAGTCTGAATGAGTGACTCTCCTGGAGGTTAGCATCAGCCATGCTGATTGAAGGCAAGAAAGGTTCACTAAAAAGATTAAAAGGCAGCAGTTTCATTTTGGAGGTATTAAAATTAACCATCCATTTCTTTCCCCAGTTAACAACTGTAACAGAGAATCGGGTCAGCCGAAGAAAAGACTCAGAGGTGGTTGTAGATGGAGCTGGAAGCACCAAGAGTTGTGTCCCCTTCCACAATAGGCTGTTGAGAGAAGGTGATGATTATTTGCATATGAACGATACTAGGCAGTTATTAGCCAGTAGTCAGCGTGGGTCTGGTATTGAAATGCAAGAAATGAAGAGGAAGAAAACAAGGGTGTGAAGAAAAAAAGCTAGAAAAAAACAGGAAAAGAAAACCAAGTGAAAGAAAAAAATATATAGTGGGAAAGTGAAAAACACTGGTGTTATATAGTTAACACCAGTGTTTTTCTCAGTTGGGAGAGGTGATCCCAACATGCGCACATGTGAATACCAGATGAACGCAACAACAGACGTTAGATCATTTCAGTGACCAGCTGCCAATTTGACCTGATCAAACCAATCGGACTTATCAGGTTTAAATAGTTGCCAACAGCATAGATACCTGATGACCTTGAGAAAATCATTGGTGAAAATTAGGAACAGCATAGGTCCAAGAATAGAGCCCTGGGAATATTCACTTTAATGAAAAAAAAGATCAAGAAGAGTGGCCATTCAAGACAACTTTCATTTTCAAGTTGATAAGAAAGATTGAATTAGATCAAAAATTTATCCCAAATTAACATAACCTTTTAACTTGCAAAGAAAACCAGTATATATCAGTTTGCATGTTTGTTAAGAATTTTGTCCTTAGAAAAGAATTCTGTATCTACCCTATCTCCGGTCCTTCTGAGTTGGAATTGGTTATGCCTTGTAGTAAAGAAATATTTAGCTGGGAAATGCAAGAAATGAGGAGAAGGAAAACAAGGGTGTGAAGAAAGAAAGCTAGAAAAAAAAAAAAAGAAAACCAGGTGAAAGGAAAAAAAATATAGTGGGAAAGTGAATGACAAGATGGAAAAACTTCTTCATAACATGTTTTCTTCTGAGAAGAAATGGAGGAGAAACTGGTTTGCATCATTCAGTACCTCCAAAATAAATCTAGTAATGTTTCATACAGATGCCAAATTTAATCCAGTCCTGATATGTAGTTTACTCCCAATAAGGCCCCTGATCTGTAACACCTGAAATGAAAGCTTACTCGAGACCTCAAGGCTTATGGCTTTGTTGTTGGTACAATCCTCCCTCCTTATGCCCTTTACTCTCTCCTAACGGCAGTAGTGAAGATGGATGTGACAAAGGGAATTGAAACAGGTGAGATCAGGCTGTCGGATGTTTGGTCTGTCAAGGTTATGTCAGCTTGACTGGCTCTGCCCTCTTCTGTCACTTTGTCCATTGAGCTCATGTAGGGCTTTGCCTATTCTATCATTGGAGTCTTCAGGGGTCGGTTGCATTCATTCTGGTCCTTCCTTTACAATATTCACTCTGTACAAGGTCCATGATCCACTCAAGGTAGAGGGTTACTGAGTAAGAGGCATTGTTCATGGGGATAGGTGGGGAAATAATGGTTAACCCTACACATGAACAGGTTACAATTGTTGTGATCGGGGAAGCATCCCTTTTCTTTTTTTTTTACAATGATGTTCACCCTGTACAAGCCTCAACAAGATAGAGGGTGACTGAGAAAAAGGTATTGTTTATGGGGAATATGCAGGGAAGATAACAGTTAACTGTAGACTTGAACAGTTTAACACTGTAGTGATGGGGAAGCATTCCTTTTCATTTCATTTTTTACAATGATGTTCACCTTGTACCAGACCCAAGAGCCACTCAAGATAGAGGGTTACTGAGTAAGAGGCATAGTTTATGGGGATATATGGAAAAGATAAGGGCTAACCCAAGACTTGAACAGGTTAATATAGGGAAGCATCCCTTTTCCTTTCTTTTTTTATAATGATGTTCACCCTGTCCAAGACCCAAGAGCCACTCAAGGTAAAGAGTTGCTAGTTTTATCTTTACTGACTCCGTACTACTTTGCCCAGTGATTTAATTCATAATTACTATGCAACTAAATTCACAGACCAATGCCATTTTTCCATGTGGAGAATCCTTAATGTGATAACAGGAACAAAGATGAGGATATTAGTCCAACTTTAATTAATATAATAAGCCCTCGTCCTAGAAATTATCAAATCAGTTGACGCACTTTCAGTTTTTTAAAAGATTAGAATGTATGCCACTGCATTGTGACCACTATATTTAAAAGCACACAATACGCTTACATAATTATTTTTTTAAATTTGTGAAGAATAGGTTGCTAAGTGATTGAGTGAGTGAGTTGGAATTTTTTGTTTATCAACACAACGTTGTCTTTTCTTTTCTTTTCTGACTGAATTTTAACATTATTTTTTTTTTCCTTTTATTTTCTTTTTCGTCTCTTATCTCCTCTTCATTTATAAACATTAACAGGCAATAAGCTCTGGTCGTTGCATGCCATACGTAAAAGGTAGGCGTTTCAAACCCGTTTCACTTCTCACTTTCAAAAGTGTGTGTTGACGTAGATAAGAAAGTTGTGTGAACTCTTTTGCACACTACAGTTTGGCTAACAAAAGTGGCAAGCTTTATTATACCCCCCCCCTGTCTAACAATTTCTATCTATCTTTCTATTTATCTTTCTATATCTATCTATTTCCCTCTTTCTCTCTATCTATCTATTTCCCTCTTTCTCTCTATCTATCTATTTCCCTCTTTCTCTCTATCTATCTATTTCCCTCTTTCTCTCTATCTATCTATTTCCCTCTTTCTCTCTATCTATCTATTTCCCTCTTTCTCTCTATCTATCTATTTCCCTCTTTCTATCTGTCTATTTATTTCCCTCTTTCTATCTGTCTATCTATTTCCCTCTATCTATCTGTCTATTTATTTCCCTCTATCTATCTGTCTATTTATTTCCCTCTATCTATCTGTCTATTTATTTCCCTCTATCTATCTGTCTATCTATTTCCATCTATCTATCTGTCTATCTATTTCCATCTATCTATCTATCTATCTATTTCCATCTATCTATCTATCTATTTCCATCTATCTATCTATCTATTTCCATCTATCTATCTATCTATTTCCATCTATCTATCTATTTCCATCTATCTATCTATTTCTATCTATCTATTTCCATCTATCTATCTGTCTATTTATTTCCCTCTATCTATCTGTCTATTTATTTCCCTCTATCTATCTGTCTATCTATTTCCATCTATCTATCTATCTATCTATTTCCATCTATCTATCTATTTCTATCTATCTATTTCCATCTATCTATCTGTCTATTTATTTCCCTCTATCTATCTGTCTATTTATTTCCCTCTATCTATCTGTCTATCTATTTCCATCTATCTATTTCCATCTATCTATCTATCTATTTCCATCTATCTATCTATCTATTTCCATCTATCTATCTATTTCCATCTATCTATCTATTTCCATCTATCTATCTATTTCTATCTATCTATTTCCCTCTATCTATCTGTCTATTTATTTCCCTCTATCTATCTGTCTATTTATTTCCCTCTATCTATCTGTCTATCTATTTCCATCTATCTATCTATCTATCTATTTCCATCTATCTATCTATCTATTTCCATCTATCTATCTATCTATTTCCATCTATCTATCTCCATCTATCTATCTATCTATTTCCATCTATCTATCTATCTATTTCCATCTATCTATTTCCATCTATCTATCTATTTCCATCTATCTATCTATTTCCATCTATCTATCTATTTCTATCTATCTATTTCCATCTATCTATCTGTCTATTTATTTCCATCTATCTATCTATCTATCTATTTCCATCTATCTATCTATCTATTTCCATCTATCTATCTATCTATTTCCATCTATCTATTTCCATCTATCTATCTATCTATTTCCATCTATCTATCTATTTCCATCTATCTATCTATTTCCATCTATCTATCTGTCTATTTATTTCCATCTATCTATCTATCTATCTATTTCCATCTATCTATCTATCTATTTCCATCTATCTATCTATCTATTTCCATCTATCTATCTATCTATTTCCATCTATCTATTTCCATCTATCTATCTATCTATTTCCATCTATCTATCTATCTATTTCCATCTATCTATCTATCTATTTCCATCTATCTATCTATTTCCATCTATCTATCTATTTCTATCTATCTATTTCCATCTATCTATCTGTCTATTTATTTCCCTCTATCTATCTGTCTATTTATTTCCCTCTATCTATCTGTCTATCTATTTCCATCTATCTATCTATCTATTTCCATCTATCTATCTATCTATTTCCATCTATCTATCTATCTATTTCCATCTATCTATTTCCATCTATCTATCTATCTATTTCCATCTATCTATCTATCTATTTCCATCTATCTATCTATTTCCATCTATCTATCTATTTCCATCTATCTATCTATTTCTATCTATCTATTTATCTATCTATCTGTCTATTTATTTCCCTATCTATCTGTCTATTTATTTCCCTATCTATCTGTCTATCTATTTCCATCTATCTATCTATCTATTTCCATCTATCTATTTCCATCTATCTATCTATCTATTTCCATCTATCTATCTATCTATTTCCATCTATCTATCTATTTCCATCTATCTATCTATTTCTATCTATCTATTTCCTCTATCTATCTGTCTGTTATTTCCCTCTATCTATCTGTCTATTTATTTCCATCATCTGTTCTATCTATTTCATCTATTATCTGTCTATCTATTTCCATCTATCTATCTGTCTATCTATTTCCATCTATCTATCTGTCTATCTATTTCCATCTATCTATCTGTCTATCTATTTCCATCTATCTATCTGTCTATCTATTTCCATCTATCTATCTATCTATTTCCATCTATCTATCTATCTATTTCCATCTATCTATCTATTTCCATCTATCTATTTCTATCTATCTATCTATTTCCATCTATCTATCTATCTATCTATCTATCTATCTATCTATCTATCTATCTATCTGTCTGTCTATTTATTCCCTCTATTTATTTATCTGTTTGTCTATTTATTCTATCTATCTATCTATCTATCTGTCTGTCTGTCTATCTATCTAGCTTTCTATATCTATTTATTTCCATTTTTCTATATCTATTTATTTTCATCTTTATATCAATATCTTTTTCTTTCTATTGATATCATTATTGATATATATATATATATATATATATATATAACGTTGTTATTTTATAGATACAAGTATTTAAGCAAATGCTCTGTTTATGATAAACAGTATTAAATAACATTTACCGGCCTGAATATATATATATAATGATGTATGTATTCATATTTATGCCTCTATGTCTGAAACATTATACATGTATATAAATCATAAAATTTTTTTTTTTCTTTTAATTCATTTCTCTGATGAGAATTTCATTTATTTCTATGGAGAGTGTTTACCTGTGACTGCAACGACACATCCAGTGTCAAAATCAGCTGACTCAAAATTTCTTGACTGCACTGTTTGATAAAGAAAAAAAAAAAATTTTGACCTCCCGCCCCCACCTCAATTTCACAATCTGGTTTACTACAGCTCCACCAAGAATTTTTGTCAACAAAATTTTTATCTGTGGGAATGTGGAAAAACTTCTCACCAGATCCCACCCCTACCCATGTCCATTCTCTAAAATTAGTATTCTGACATTTGATCATAAAAATACTGATTTTGATACATACTCCCTTGTTTGTTTGTATTTCTCGATGGATTCATATAGGCAGTTTAGAGTGAAATGACAAAAGATTTATTTGCTGGCACAGTGCACCAAATGGTTTCAATTTCTCCCACTTGTAGAAACAATCTTATCCAAATGTCTCATGTTTGATTTAAAAAGTAAAGATATAGTGTAGCTGTGGCTGCCATGAGAGCTGGACACAATTTACTTCCATTTGAGTACAGAATGATTATAAGTGCCAGAAAGATAGAAACGATTTGTCTTTGAGCTGGCAACTCAAGGTTTTTCTCAAGGGTATTTTATGCAAATAATGAATCTTTTTCTTTATTAATACTCTAAATCGATATGCTGCTGGACACTAATTTCACTGATTTTTGTTTTTAAAAAAGGCACTTCTACTTAAATATGTTTATACACTAAATATAATGTTTATAGTAATAAGCAATGAACTTTAGTGTTAAAAATTAGAGACAGCTTTCCATTGGTTGGCTTTGCCCTCACTTACTTGTAAAAATGGATTCATGTTTCATGCTTGATGTAATGGGTAAAGATATAGTGTAGCTGTGGCAGCCATGGGATATATATGAGATTTAGCACCATTCAAACACAGAATGATTGCTAGGGTCAGACAGGTAAAGTACTCTGTCTTTGATGTGGCAATACCGAGTCTACCAGAAATATGTGAATTATGAATAAACATGAAGTGGGAAGAGAATTTCACAAGTGAGAAGTGCAGGAGAAGAAAGCATTAGCACAGAGCTTATGCTTATACTTAGCAATTTCATCTGTAAAATGATGAGCCCTAACTGCCAATCTAGTACTGCATTTAAATTTATGAAGTTGAGGTTACAAAGAGGAAAGCTCATTGAAACCATTACCATGAGTATATTTATAGAAAAGGCACAAGGAAGTTATCTTACAGCAATGGAAAAATGACTGAAGCTGAGATGCCAGACATTGCAGATTACCATTTTGATTTAAGAATCTCTAGAATCATATCAGGAGCACTAAACAAGATCTTGCAGTAGTATTCAATACTGTTTATTGATTTATATGGTATTTATATTACATTGGGTATTATAAATGGTTTATATGGTATTTATATTGTATTAGGTAACTTACATTATTCAAACTGTTATCCTCAACTTCATTGCCATATTCACAATGTTTCAGCTGTAGTACACTCCGGCCTTCTTCATGTGACTGAAATTTCAAACTGAACCCTTTATTCCATCCACCGGGGTAGATTGTTCTTGTTCCACATGACATGCCTCTTCCAGATGTCTCAGTTATTTCCCTTTAACTCAACTCTCCAAGTTTTGATTCACCACTGCTGTAGCCTGGTATTGAACTCACAACTCTTTGGGATCTAACCAACGCCTTTATCCCAGTGGATAAAAGTATTACGTATTATAAATTATTTATATGGCATTTAAAATTGATGAGGTATAATAAGTGATTTAGATAAGCTTTATATTGTGTATTATAAATGATTTATGTAGCATTCTTATTGTATGATTTAGATGGCATTTCTATTGTACAAGGTATTATAAATGATTTAGAATGCATTTATATTGTACTAGGTATTATGATTTAGATTGCATTTATATTGTACTAGGTATTATAAATTATTTATAGATTAGTAATAGTATACAGGGGGTTGTGAGTAGGTTATATACAAATAATGTGCTGTAAGTGACCTAAGCATTTAGTTGATTTTGATATCTGTGTCAGAAAAGTGGGTTGGGGAAGGACCTGTAAATATTCTCTCACTAATACAAAAGGCTG
>CAHIKZ030002922.1:0-75000 GCA_903632075.3 Acanthosepion pharaonis | reverse complement strand
GGAGAGACCTGGTGCACTACATGCCACATGGTCCCCAAACGACCCTCCGCAGGTTTTGAATTCAGAGTTGTCCTTCTCGTAGACCAGTTGCCACCCAAGGTTATAGAACCAAGTCTGTCCTGCTATTTACCCATAGCTGGAGGGAGAAGAAGAGGATTCACACCTTTCCCAAGGGTATTAGCATGTAAGTGAATGTAATGGATTTGACTGGAATTCAAACTCGGCTCTCCGATTCCTCAATCCAAGCTGCTATCCATTACTCCACTGTGCCTCCTGCTGTAAGCTTGGATGTGAAGGTGGTGTAATGGCTAATGGCTTGGAATATTAATCGGAGTGGCGAGTTTCAATTTCAACCAGGTTTGTTATATATAAATATGCACAAATACCCTTGGGAAATATATGAATACATCTCTTCCCCCCCAGCTATGCCTTGTATCAGCAAATCATTATTATTTCCAAAAAAGTTTGTATAATCTAAAATGTTTTCTGGATTCAAATAACCTACAAAAGGTTGATAAGCCATAAAAAACAAATCAATGAATCAACTATTTATTTTTTCCTTGTCTAGTTTTCTTTGGTGAATATATGATTGTAATGGATAGCAAATCAGATTGAGGAATTAAAGAACCAAGCTCAAATTTGAATCAAATTCGTTGCATTCATTGAAACAAGATCTCAAAATATAAACATGGTAAATTGAATGAATTCTGAAATGCAAACAGTTTATAGAGGTCTGTTGATGTTTTTTAAACTGTCCTTAACTTGTCTATACATGATCAGTCGAGCCCTTGGTCCTGAATTTGGTGGCAGCATTGGTGTTCTTTTTTTCTTTGCCAATGTCTTCTGCTGTGCCCTCTATATCAGTGGAGTGGTTGAAGGATTGCTTGAAAATTTCGGACCAGGAGGTAAGTTTATTTCCATTTCATATTTGCTTATGTATTTATCATTTGGTCAATTAATTTAGGTCTCCCATTGTTGGATCTAACTTTTCATTTCCGACCTCATGAATATTGACTAGAAATTTGGGAACCCAAGAATATATGAAAAGTTTCAGCTGACATTCTTACATCGTGATAGAAAATGAACGAACAATGGTTAATTTGTGAGTTAATGTTAGAGTTCTCTGAGTAATAATGAAACTTTAGTCCCCAAACTAATGACTAATCTTAGGTGTGTTTGAACTAATAATGTTCATTTTTGTTTTGTTTTGGCTAATTTAGGTACATGCTTATAAAATATATATTTTTAACTGTTGTTAATCAGTCTATTTAGAACTGTTTTTAACCATTCACCAGACTAGCTGTTACCCTTTTCCAAAAACCCATCAGCCTAGTTGTTACCCTTTTCCAACCACCTATCAGTCTATCTGTTACCCTTTTCCAACCACCTATCAGTCTATCTGTTACCCTTTCCAAACAACCATCAGTCTAGCTGTGACCCTTTTGCAACCACCCATCAGTCTAGCTGTTACCCTATTCCATCCACCCATCAGTCTAGCTGTTACCCTTTTCCATCCACCCATCAGTCTAGCTGTTACCCTTTTCCATCCACCCATCAGTCTAGCTGTTACCCTTTTCCAACCACCCATCAGTCTATCTGTTACTTTTCCAAACAACCATCAGTCCATCCACCCATCAGTCTAGCTGTTACCCTTTTCCAACCACCTATCAGTCTAGCTGTTACCCTTTCCAAAGAACCATCAGTCTAGCTGTGACCCTTTTGCAACCACCCATCAGTCTAGCTGTGACCCTTTTGCAACCACCCATCAGTCTAGCTGTGACCCTTTTGCAACCACCCATCAGTCTAGCTGTGACCCTTTTGCAACCACCCATCAGTCTAGATGTTACCCTTTTGCAACCACCCATCAGTCTAGCTGTTACCCTTTTCCAACCACCCATCACTCTAGCTGTTACCCTTTCCAAACAACCATCAGTCTTTTGTGACCCTTCCAACCACCCATCAATGTAGCTATTACCCTTTTCCAACCACCCATCAGTCTAGCTGTGACCCTTTTGCAACCACCCATCAGTCTAGATGTTACCCTTTTCCAAAAATTCATCAGACTAGCTGTTACCATTTTCCAGCTACTCATCAGTCTTGCGGTTGCCCTTTTCCAACCACCCATCAGTCTAGCGGTTGCCCTTTTCCAACCACCCATCAGTCTAGTTTTTACCCTTTTCCAAAAACCCATCAGTCTAGTTGTTACCCTTTTCCAAACACAGAACTAGCTGCTACCCTTGTTTTGTTTTTTTTCTGGAAACCTGCTGTGCACCTGCCCTCCTTCCGTCCACGCCTACATATGCAAGCAAATGCAGAATCCAACTTTATCTCTTACACCTCTCTCTCCCTTTCTCATAGGCATATAATCTTTCTCCCCATTCCACAAGCTCTCTTTTAATAGTGTACCCACCCACCCATACACCCACACAGTATAAGAATAAACAAATCTGAATAGTCAAGTGCATTTCAGTGACCCTTTCAAATATTGTAAACAATTGGCTGACCTAGAAGTGCCCTGAAGGTTGTGAAAAGCAAGGAAATGTTGGAGTTTGTTTGAAACAAAACATTAATAAAGCAACCCAGACAGAAATTACATCTGCCTTGCCCTAAATAATAGACAGTTTTAAAAAGAGGAAAAGAAAAAGTATCTGCCATAAAAATTTAGTTTGAAAATATCTTTTGCATTTTCTTTGTTTCAATAACTCTCTTCTTTAAACTGAAGCATTGATTGTTCATTGAAGCAGGAAATCTTTTTAGAAATCTTTTTTTTTTAAATAGACTAGTAGTTCCCATCATAGTGAGGTACCAATAATTATATAGGAAAATTATTGGTAATGCTTTTACATTATTCGTACAATAGCTAGATTTAGTTACTAGTTCTTGTATTAATTCCTGACCACTAACAGTCCCTTTCTTCCTGATTTTCAATGCATGTCTGTCGTAAAATAATAAAAAAAATACATTTGCCTCATTCCTATAATAGTTTGATTCTGTCAGTAATTATTGTATTAATTCCTGACCACTGACAATCCATTTCTTTCTACTACAGATATTGGATATGCTTAACAGACAGAGATGAGTAATAATAATAACTAAATATTTCTACTTACTCTGGATGACCCAACTAAATCAACATATGGATAACACTAATCAAAAATCAACTAAAAATGGACTCCTAGAGGTCAAAAGGTCATCATGGCAGTCAGGGTAATACTGACTGGATAACATGCCAATGAAAAAAAAAAACATCCTAAACGCTTGTGGGGAGAGGTGTACATACACCCTTGAATTAGAATTTTCAATTTTCTCAAGAAGCTGATTGAAAAAGAACACTGGATGATATTCAGTTAAAATATTGTAGAGCACCCCACCCCTGGCAGCAACAAAGCTGAAGCACTCAGTCTGGGATGGGTGGAGGAACACACACAATGATTATTCTTGAATAATTCTATCCGTATTTATAATGCTAATCAACAAACTCAGGGCCGCAAAGTTTAACCAACGTGCAAAAGAAACTGGTTTCAAAAAGGACATTTTTTTCTGTTAACACAGGAAATTATCAAAATATGTGAACAATTACAAAGCAATATTTATTATTTACCAGTTTAATATTTATTAACAATTATAACAAAAACATGTTATAAAACGCTACATAAATGCAGTCATGTTTCAGCACTATAGGTGCACTTCTTCAGGCAATGGTCATTAACTGGCCAGTTAACAACCATTCTTTTATTAATATACAAAAAAATAAAATTTATACGTACAATACAAAGAAAGTTATAATAATTTTTAAAAAGTAGGTGTTTATGTTTGTATGTACTCCAAAAAATGCAGTGCCAGAGGAAACAATTCTAAAAAGAATTTAGCATGTAAAAGGTAAAACTTTGCCCTTGTGTCTTTAGAATTTTGCAATTTTATTTGCAATTTTATTTTTATTAAATGCAGGGTGTGTGTGTGTGTGTATAACAAATGCACAGCCGCAATTTTCGACGGATTTGCACCACAATTTACATACACATGCTCCAAGTTAGCGGGAAGGCCAAGAGTGACTTTGAATTTCCCAACTCCCATCGATAGTGGAAATAATTGATTTTTTTCATGCTTCTACGGCAGTTTTAATGTAGTTTGCAGCCATTTCCTACTGGCCAGAGTGAGAGCCTATAGCTGGCTGCCACAAATAGGCAGGAAGATTCTATTGGCCAGCATGAGAGCCAACAGCTGACTGACACGAATGTTAACTAGCGTGCTAGCATGCAAAAAAAATCGATAGCTACATTTGTCACAAGTGGTAAAAATTTAAATCTGCATGGCACTTTACTCCAATTGGCTCATTCACTTGCTTAAACTCTCCGTTGATTCTGATTCGGCAGAACTGGGTTGGGTGTGAAAAAGTATTTGTTGTTAACATTCTTTTTTCATTTGGTTTTTCCAGTTACGAGTCCTTTTTTAAAGCTGATCGTTTTGTGTTCATTTTGTTTAGTTCTTTTCTCATAACAGATTTAATGTTTAGTATAGAGCTTAGAAAAAATTTGCGTAAGATAGGCAAGAAGTAAGGCATGTAGAAACATCAGCATGGCAAAGGGCACTCCTTTAAAGGCAAGGAAGGGCAAAAATATTTTAAGTCAAGTGATAGCGATTGCTGTATGAGTCGTAGAGTTTTTGATTCAAGCACGGGCAACGCCAGGCCATGCTGATAGTATCTAAGATATGCAAAGATTATAAACACATACAGGTCTAATGACTGTTAAATCTATAAAAATACCCCCCACCAAGAAAAAACTTCTGTATTTTCTTATGTTTGGGCCCATCTATTTAAGTAGTGTCAAATGAAGATACTTACATGAACACTTATTGGTTAATGTAAGTAACTTGCAGGAGAATTTCAGACTTGTTCTATTTTAGGAAAACATAATTAAAAATAAGTTATATTATTCAAATAATTTTTCATTTGTTTTTTTTTATATATATTTTTTAGGTTCATTTGTAAGCAATTCGACGTTTTATCTTCCATATGTTGATGGCAATCATTGGTACCACTATATGTACGCATCACTATGCCTTTTTATCTGTCTCGTCATTTGTTTAATTGGGGGAGCTATGTTTGCCAGGACATCTGCCTTTGTCTTGCTTGTGAGTAAAAAAATATTTTCATACTATTCATGTCAATTTTTATTTGATACAAATATTGCCAACCATTCTTATTTTTGAAGTGTAAATCTTTTATTTTGATTCCAATTGCTTTTTATTACAACTGCTTACATTATCTTGTTATTTTATGAGATGAACCACTTGTCAACCATTATTCACTTTTGACTCTTATTTCTTATATATATATATATATATATATATATATATGATATATTTTTTTTATGTTTATACATTCTTTTTATCAATACAAATCTGGTGCTCAATCGGTAAAAGCACGTCAGGCTATATGATGGTTCTGTATAGGATACAGGTTCGATTCCTGTCAGAGGACGCATATTTTCTATGAAAATTTCTCGCACATTCAGGCCAGTAAATGTTGTTAATACTGTTTATTATAAACAGAACATTTACTTAAATATTTGTATCTATAAAAAGAATGTATAAACATTAAAAAAAAATGTCTTAAAATAAATGTCAGACTTTGTCCATTTCATTATATATATATATATATATATATATATATATATATATATGTATGTATATATACAGGGTTATTCAAAAAGAATGAACTGATTTCATTATGCAATATTTTAATAAGGAAAAGCAATAGAAAATTCAAGGAAAGTCACAAGTATTCTACTTAGAATCAACTTTTATTTCCTGTCTTACAAGTGTTCAATGTGGCCACCACATGCAGCACAGGCAACATCAAAGGTGTGTATCAGTATATCACAATCCACTTGATCGCTGTTGTTATTCGATATTTAAGGTCATTGAGATTAGTGGGTAGTGGTGGAATATTAACGCCATCTTTTATGTATCCCAACAAAAATAAATCACACACAGTGAGGTCTGGGGATCTTGCAGGCTAAGAGGAAAAGAAAAAGTATCTGCCATAAAAATTTAGTTTGAAAATATCTTTTGCATTTTCTTTGTTTCAATAACTCTCTTCTTTAAACTGAAGCATTGATTGTTCATTGAAGCAGGAAATCTTTTTGAAATCTTTTTTTTTTAAATAGACTAGTAGTTCCCATCATAGTGAGGTACCAATAATTATATAGGAAAATTATTGGTAATGCTTTTACATTATTCGTACAATAGCTAGATTTAGTTACTAGTTCTTGTATTAATTCCTGACCACTAACAGTCCCTTTCTTCCTGATTTTCAATGCATGTCTGTCGTAAAATAATAAAAAAATACATTTGCCTCATTCCTATAATAGTTTGATTCTGTCAGTAATTATTGTATTAATTCCTGACCACTGACAATCCCTTTCTAAGCACAAAGAGCAAGGTCTTGGTAAGTGCCTGAATGAGGCATAGTCTGTAAGGTTTCAAATGTCGACATCCTCTTAGCACATGCCAGATAGTGGATTGAGAGATAGCAAGCTCATGGCTAGCTTGTGAACTACCATGGGCTCCCCTCAAATGCAGTACAGATTTTCGCTACTTGCTTCTCCAAAACTTGTGGTCATCCTTTTTCCTTTACATAGACACTCATTCTCTTGAAACTGTTTAAACCACTGTCGAATGTTCTTCAGAGAGGGGGGATTAATGTCAAATTGCCTTCAAAAAGCACACTGCACCATGACAACAGTATTTGTTTTCACAAACTCAAGAATGCAGAACACCTTTTCCTGAGGACTCACCATTCCAGGAGTAAACAAATAACTGAATGTTGCTGGAGATATGACATGACTACAGTGCTCTGTGACAGCCATTCAAAACTTAGAAAACGCCTCTTTCAAATGGTCACTGACTCATTCCATGATGATGTTTGAGAATGGAAGCAATGTGTCATGAAATCGGTTCATTCTTTTTGATTAACCCTGTATGTTAAGTTCAATTGTTTTTCATTTGATCAGACCATAATTCTATTATTATTATTATAAGATGAAGCATTGGCAACAATTAATTTTAATGAATACTTGTTTAATTATAATTAGAGCTGCTTTTTGTTGCAACAGCTCAGACCACTATTATTTTATTTTACTATTAGATACAATGTTTTCAAAAATTACAATTTTTGACTAGTATTTCTTTTTTTAATTTCAGTTACTTTTCATTGCAACTACTTAGACCTTCATTTCATTATTTTTATTATTACATGAATCATTATTAATGTTCAGTAATTTTCAACTAATATTTGTTTCATCTTAATTTCAGATGCTTTTTATCGCAGTTGCACAAACTGCCATTTTATTATTAGATGAAGCATTGTTGACATTCATCAATTTTCTACCTTTCATCTTAATTTTAGTTACTTTTTATTGCAACTACTCAGACCTCCATTTTATTATTATTTCATTATTAGATGAAGCATTGTTGATATTCTAGAATTATTTTCTTTTATTTCAATTTCAATTTCTTTTTATTGCAACTGCATAGTCCACCATTTTATGGTCGTTGTTAATTAAAAACTTTGTTCAGAGATGAAGAATTAATGTCTGACATTTTAGATAAAGTCTTTTGTAGTTCCTGTAAATTTTATGAAGATATATTCATAATTCTTTAATTCTTTTTGTTTTTCCTCTAGATCGTCTTTTTTTGCACATTGACGGTCATCATCAGCTTCTTTGTAAAACATCCTCTCCCAGTCGAAATACCCCATCGGAACACGTTAGTTTATCCGTCTACGAATATATCGACGAAAACTGGCAATTATACGGGTTTATCTGCAACAACGTTCCAGAAAAATTTGTATCGTGAGTAAATTTTGTTTTTGCTTTGCACACAAAAAAAAATGCTCATTTTCCCAAAATATTCCTCTTCTTCTATGTGCCGTATCCCTTCAGTACATAGGCGATCATGGACATCCACAACTTTCTTTCTCGTATGGCTCTTAACAGGTTTTCTCCCTTTGCTAAGGCACTTGTTCTGCCATCCATTCATACAAGCTCATCATGTAAGTGGCTCGCCAATTGCCCCCTGTATCTTTTGTCCTCAATATGCCCTGTGAGAGTTAAGTTTTCCCAGCCCTCCTTCCTCAATACGTGTCGAAGAAATTTCTCCAGTCTTTTTCTTATTCTCAGTATAAATGTTCTTTCTGTTGTCATTTTCTTTAAGACTTCCTTGTTGGTTACTCACCCCAGTAAGTTGGTAAAAAGTGACAAAGAAGAAAGAGAGAGAGAAAGAGGGAGCAAGAGAGAGGGGGTGAGACAAGAGTGAGAGAGATAAGAGAGACACAAAGTGAGATCTTAGAATGACTTAAAAAGTGTGAAATAAAGTGAGAGTGATAAAGAAAGCAAGATTAAGAGAGAGAGAGGAGTTAGAATGGCTTCTTCTATGTGCTGCCTCCCTTCAGGATACAGGCGATCATGGCTCTCCAAAACATCCCTTGTAGCAGTTTTTTCTTCCTTCTTTGCTAAGTACCCTCACCCACGACACACATTATGCTATCCATTTACATTGGATGTCAGTTATTAGTTATCTCCTGTTAATTCCCCTCTCCAAGTTCTCCACTACCTTAACCAGGTATTGAACTCACACTCTTTGGGTCCTGTCACTGGATCTAACTAACACCTTTATCCACTGTGCCATGTGTCCTTGAGGAGATAATTGATAACTGACATCCATTAAACATGGCACGTGGAACTAGAACAGTCTACACCAGTGAGCGAAATAAATGGTTCAGTTTGACATTCCAACCAACTGAAGAAGGCCGGAGCGCACAAACGGTCAAAACATCCCTTATATATATATATATATATATATATATATATATATATATATATATATATATATATATTTTTAATGTGCATTAAGGTCTGTTGTAATTGAGAATGGTCATGTAAAGTAACTGCATAATAGTAGTTAGTACCAAATGTAGTTATAAATGTAAGCAAACATACCAGTTGTTTGACCAAAAGACAGCTGTTTGTATTCTGGCATGTCTTTTTGCCTACCAAATGGTGTTGTCTACTTATCATTTATACTTTGGTCAACCTATGAACTTTCCATCTGACCCTTATAAGTGAATGGAATAAAGCTTGTATTCGACCTCTGCACTCTGATTACTTCTATGGCGCAGTTCATTACCCGCACAAACATCCACAGAATCAGTAAATTGATTTGTCAATCAAATTTGTTAGTTCGTGTTTCATAAATAAAATAATGTAGACAAGCATCAAAAATTGCAAGTTATTGTTTTCTCCTTTTTCATCATTGTTTGTTTTTATTTTCTTTTTTTCTTCCAGCTGACTATGTGGTTGATTACAGTACCTTAAAGCTGATGACATTTGCATCTGTCTTCTCAATCTTATTCAGTAGTGTGACAGGAATTATGAACGGGTCGAACATGTCTGGTAAACAACTATTTATTTTTTTTAAATGTTTCTTTTTTCCCTATATTTCTTATCACAAAAATTCCTATTCTCTGAAACCTTTGACAGAAAAGAATCAGATAACATCATTAAAAGTTAATAACTCAAATCAGATATTATTAAAAAAAATTATTATATATATTATTAAAAAAAGTCGACATATTAAACTAATTTAACATACACCCTCTTAGCATCAGTTTAAACTAACGGCTTCTTTTGTTACCATACATTGTAACCATTCTCTTAAACTTTATATTTTCTCAAAAAAAACCTTTTCCAATGAAAATTTGTATATTCTCCAACATATTTTAGAGAAAATTTCACTTCCCCAAATTATTGTTTATAATTTAGATATATGGTGGAAAAAGAAGGCATGTTTTTAATGTGACACCAGAAAGATATGAATTAAAATGATGCCATCTTTTTTCTAGATATTGTGTCCATTTTGATTAAAGTTTAAATTTTTTTGATTTCAAATAAAACCATAGAAACTTTCCAATATATTTCAGTGAAATTTTCACTTTACAAAATTATTGTTCATAATTATAGTTGAGATAAAAAAAAAAGATGTCAGCTTGGCCTGATGCTAGGTAAGATATGGCTGCATTAATTGAATACATTTTGAGAAGAGTCATTATCATTCCAAGAGTTGGTCAGACTACCATTTATTATATCCTTGTCATTGATTATGTTGTGGCCATATTATTTTTGCTGATCCCATCGACTGCTTCAATCAGGTTTACAATCTGTGATGAAATGGATGAGCCCTATTTTTTCTCTATTTACTGAAAATGTCGATTAAAAGGAGAGCATTCTCTTTTCTCGTAGATTGAAGAAGACTGTAGAATTAATTAACTGAAGCATTTTGATAACAAGAAAAGCAATGCAAAGAAAGTATTGAATCATTTGAGTGATTCATGGCTGGGGATGAAATGACATGCTTTATGGCTAAAACACAGATATTGTCATCTTCTGGAAAACTGTAATTCTTTTTTTCTTTTATGATGAGTGCTTCTGATTAAGCCATAAAATTTGACAGCATTTTGCAAAGATGGATTTGATTTGATGAACATGTTTTTTTTTGTTTTGTTTTTTCTGCAGGTGAGCTAAAGGATCCAAGCCGTTCCATTCCATATGGGACGTTAGGTGCTATGACATTCACCTTCACGACCTACATCATTCTCTC
The DNA here is from genome assembly GCA_903632075.3 of Acanthosepion pharaonis. Taxonomy (NCBI): domain Eukaryota; kingdom Metazoa; phylum Mollusca; class Cephalopoda; order Sepiida; family Sepiidae; genus Acanthosepion; species Acanthosepion pharaonis. Next base: position 64,341 of record CAHIKZ030002922.1, on the reverse strand, counting down.
TCTACTGATTGGGGCTTCATGTGAGAGGTAAAGAGTTTAATTTATACAAGATTAATTCTTTCTGTAATTTTGAGAAAAGTCATTATCATTCCAAGAATTTTTTTTTTTTTTTTTTTTTTTTTTTTACCAAGGCAATAAAGTCATTGAGATGAAACTGGTTACTGAGTGCAAGGGAATATGAGAGAAAAAAAAACACCATTAAGGAGGGGGAACAATTAAAGAAGAAAGAATTAAAAAGACAGCAGATAACAATTAATATTACATTGACATTTTTGAAAATCAAAGTTGACTGAGAAGCAAGAAGAGAGTTCCACAAGTGAAAAATCTGATAGAAGAATCTGTTAGCATAGAACTTATGGTTACATCTAGTCATTTCAACTGTATTATAAGGCCTATCGGTCAATCTAGTACTGCACATAAATTCATAAGGCCTAGGTAGAATAGAGGAAAGTTCACCAGAACAATTAGCATGGAAATATTTATAGAAAAGACAAATGGAAGCTACATTTGGTCAGTGAGTAAGTGACTGAAGCCAAGATAAAAGGTCAGTAACGTGTAATATTGCTTATATTAGACAAGTAAATAAGATAAAAATATATTTACCTAGAGTAAAGCAAAGGTTTAATCCAAAATTCCTGGGATTCAACTATGAGACACCAGGAAGATACAGTGGATACAACAGCCAAGATAAGTATGTGTATATATATATATATATATATATATATATATATATAATGGTTAGCCACTCTCATTTTCCAACCACACCCATCTGCCAGGGCTGCTAGCCAATCCCTATTGCAGGTAACTGCTCAGGCACAGTTGTGTTTGCTCAACACATCAGAGCCCACCTGTGGTTTATGCTACAATGATACCAAGTTGACCTTAGCTATAATTTCTGGAAGAGAGTTCATAATTTGTCATGATCAGCAGTTGAATCATACCAGTACGCTTACACCCTTGGTCACAATAACTTGGGACCTTGTACTAGGCGTCCTGGGTATGATCATAAACTACATCCAACAGCAAGGCCTCTGATCAGGAGGTTTTGAGGTGCGTGGAACCAACTCTTAATTGCTGGTGTTCCCAGGTCCACCCTGACTCGGGGTGGTAGCACCTGTTAGGGTCCCAGCTATGGGCAAATAGTGAACTCCTTGTTTTTCCCAGATCTTACCCACATCCTGGGTATGACAATAAACTACATCCGCGTCCTGGGTATGGCGATAAACTACATCCGGCGTCCTGGGTATGACGATAAACTACGTCCAACAGCAAGGCCTCAGATAATGTTTTCGGAAAAATAATGTTGCCAGCTATAAATTTTTGGAAAAAATAATGTTGCCAGCTATACGTTTTTGAAAAAATAATGTTGCCAGCTATACGTTTTTGAAAAAATAATGATGCCAGCTATACGTTTTTGAAAAAATAATGTTGCCAGCTATACGTTTTTGAAAAAATAATGTTGCCAGCTATACGTTTTTGAAAAAATAATGTTGCCAGCTATACGTTTTTGAAAAAATTATGATGCCAGCTATACGTTTTTGAAAAAATTATGATGCCAGCTATACGTTTTTGAAAAAATTATGTTTACAAAGTATATATATTTAATATATATATGCAAACTGGATTTGGCATTAAATAACCCATAGTGGTTGATATGCCATAAAACCCCAAACAACCAATCAACCAACCTTGTACTAGGACAACTCTTGATGGCTTCCGAATAATTCTGTCTACCCAATTTCACTCACAAGGCTTGGATCATCCCATGGTGTGGTTTTCAGCCACTTCCCAAAAGTGTCACATGCTGGGATTGCCATCCCATGTCAGTAACATCAAAAAGTTTTCTTCCTGACAAATCAACCATGGTGTGATTCAAATCCAGGTCACATGATTGGAAAACAAATGTTCTTTAGTGATTAACTGCTTCAATAGTTAAATTTGTAAGGTTTCTTACGAACACATTTCGTAGCATGTGGAATAATGGTGATGTACAGAGTACATGTACGAAATAACACATCAATTGATTTGAAATGCAAGGATAACATTTATTAAAACAAAATTTACAAAAGGGTAGTTTAAAACATGATTTTCTTTTGTTAGACTTAAATTGTATACACAACAAAATGTTCATTCATGGAGGAACTTACTTTGTTCGTGTGTTTTATATGAAACATTCACAGCTCTTGTAGTATTAGCATGGAAAGTTCATGTCAGCAGTTCGAAAAGTTATTTTAGGGTTCATATGTTTTTATGTTGGAGAGCTGCTGCTGACATAAGGTTTATTTAGAGCTTCGAATGCTACTATCTATAATGTCACTACAGTTCTAAACACTCAGCCACATATATATTTATATGATAAAAATATAAATTAAGCTATGCTATATTTGTGAGTAAAAGTACTCAATATCAGGGACAGAGTGTGTAAATAGTGACAACAGTCTGTTTCATGCTTGAAAGTAAACTTCAATATGGATTCCCCTGTCCTCACCTTTTCTCTCCCTCCTTTGTTGATATTTAAATGAAAATGCAAATCTATTAACTTTATCATCTTCATTTAAATGAAGATGCAAATCTATTAATTTTATCATCATTTAGATGAAGATGCAAATCTATTAATTTTATCATCTTCAATTAAATACCATCAAGAAAGCTGAAAGTCTGAGTTAAAATACATTTTTAAAATAAATTCACACATATTCAATGAACACAGACAAAATGGATAAAATTCTATTTTATGCTCTTATATATCTCTCTCTCTCTCTCTCTCTCTATATATATATATATATATATATATATATAATCAAGTGGTAAGGATAATCCAAATAGGTTTTTAATAATATATATATATATATATATATATAAAATAATCAAGTGGTAAGGATAATCCAAATAGGTTTTTCTAATATATATATATATATATATATATATATATATATGTAATCAAGTGGTAAGGATAATCCAAATAGGTTTTCTAATATAAATATATATATATATAAAACTAGCAGTTAACCTATCTTAAAAATTACTTTACTGAGTTAAAATACATTTTTAAAATAAATTCATACATATTCAATGAACACAAATAAAATGGATAAAATTCTATTTTATGCTCTTATCTGTCTGTCTCTCTCTCTCTCTATATATATATATATATATATATATATATATATATATATATATATATGTATGTATGTATGTGTATGTATGTATGTATATATATAAAGTGGTAAAGATAATACAAATAAGTTTTTCTAATATATATATATATATATATATATATATATATATATATATATAAACCAGCAGTATAACCCATCTTTGACTGGGTCTTTCATTACTGGGAATTTTTGCCGGTCAGTTGGAGCAGTTTAAGTTTAAAGTCAGCCCACCCAAAAATCAGTATTAGTAATGATGTTTGGGTGCAACTGAGGTACATCCCCAAATGGCGCTTTGCATGTAACAATTTGAATGGGGGGGTGACCCTGAAAAGGGAACTGTATAATAATAAATAATATTATTGTAATAATTTAAACTATTTATTTTTATTAAAGTTTTTATGAGATGTATATATCCAAGAACAGATAGTAAATAGTAAAACATTACTGAGAGTTATAATTGACAGGAAGTAGTGGAGAGCCATTGTCACCAAAAACTGGCCCTGAAGAATTACCTTTCAAACAAAAAAATATTTCATCGAAATCTGATGAAAACTGTGGAAATGCATTAACAACATCCAATCACACACACACACGGACACACATACATTTTAAGATTTATAGATATAGATATTAAAAAGATATTCATGAAGAGAGCTCAATGTATCAAAATACAGAGCAATATCATAGACATCAAAGGAAAACTCTGGCCTGATGAGGCAGTTGTCTGTCTGAAATAAATTATTACCGAACTCTTTAATGATGTATTGAGTTTTCCTTTTGAGATATATATATATATATATATATATATATATATATATATATATAACTGCATTGTGTATTTGGGCAGCACTCTGTCTTTTATACAAGTTTCATCAAAAACGACTGACAACGTACTGCGGTTAATTTTTTTTATTTAATTTTTCATATGTTCTTATAATTTTCTTCTTTTCTGGACATAAATGATGTAGAAATTGTCCAAATGTTCTGTATGTCTAAGTGCTTTCGGCTGTACTTTTAGTCGTTGTCAAGGATGATTTTATTCATTTAACTCTGGATACAGACATAAAGCAAACCATATATTCAGCTAGAAGTAAAAATAAAATCATTAAACTCATAAAATTGAGTTAGAATTCCAATTGAGTTCAGTACATTCACTTATGTGCTAATAACCTTAGGAATGGTATGAATCCATCTCTTATCCCCGCCAGCCATGGGTAAATAGCAGGACAGACTACTTTCTGTAGCCTTAAATGGTAACCAGTCTAAGAGAAGGAAAACTCTGTATTCAAAACTGTATATAATCCTGACAAAGCACATACTATGCAGCTATCTCCATCTCTTCTCCCCCTAGCTATGGATAAATAGCTGGATCGACTGGGTCCTACAGCCTTGGGTGGCAACCGATCTAGGAGAAGGAAAACTTTGAATTCAAAACTGTACATAGGCATTGTGAAGCACATACTCTGCAGCTAAGGAAAGGATCAAAAGCTTTGGCTTGATGATTCCAACTATGGTCAACTTCTTAACAGACTGGGTTCTATAGCCTTGGGTGGCAACCGATCTAGGAGAAGGAAAACTCTGAATTCAAGACTGTAGGTATCCCTTGTGAAGCACATACTCTGCAGCTAAGAAAAGGATCAAATCTTTGGCTTGATGATTCCAACTATGGTAAACTTCTTAACAGACTGTGTTCTATAGCCTTGGATGGCAACCGATCTAGGAGAAGGAAAACTCTGAATTCAAGACTGTACGTAGTCATGGTGAAGCACATACTATGCAGCTAAAGAAAGGATTGACTCAATAATCTTGACTGTTATTGATCACAGAATAACAATAAACTGGAGTGGTGGGGTTAAAGAAAGTCCAGTGGAGGTAATCTGTTAATATTCTTTATTGTACCCCCACAAAGAGGAAAACATATGTTATTTGATAATGGTTAAAATCAGAAAATTTTTGATTTTTAATTCTTAAGAGTACTGTTTATTTTTTGCAGATTTCTTCTTCAAAATGACTATGTCGTTCTGCAAGCCATCAACATTTGGAAGCCATTTGTAGCCATTGGAATATTTGCTGCCACCTTGTCTGCTGCTCTGGGTAATCTCATAGGAGGATCCAGAGTCTTGGAGAAACTAGCTAATGATCATCTTTTCTGTAAGTACCAAAACTCATGTAACCTAATTTTTTTTTTTTTTTTTTTTTTTTTGTTAGTTGTTAAGATATAAAAGCACTTTGTTTTTTTTTTTGTTTGTTTTTTTTTGTTTATTTTTTTTTGTTTTTTCTGACATTCTGCAACAACAAAAGGAGATCTATATTCATTTCTTATATTGATTGGATAGGTTATCTTCACCTTTATTGCCATATTCACAACGTTTCAGCCTTCTTCAGGTAACATGGTCAATAAAAGCATTGGTTAAGTGATCCGAAAGAACCCCCCCTTTTTTTTAATCAATCATTTCACCCTCAAGCAAGGTAGAAATGCCACCAGTACACAGGGGGTTACAGGGAGTGAAAGTAAGAAAGCATTAAGAAAAGGACAAAAGATGAATGGCATTCAAGAAGATGGAAGATGGCAATTGATGTTGCATTTAAGCTTTTGAAGATTGTAATTATCAGGGAAGCAAGTAAACGGAAGGGAGTTCCACAGGCACTAAGTGTGAGAAAAGAAACTGTTGGAGTAGAAGTGGTGGTTTCATTTAACTAATTCAACAGTAAAATGGTGGGACCTGGACGCCAATCTAGTAGCATGCTTAAATTCATGCAGTCTGGGCCCCAGGGAAAAACTTGACTCAAAGCATTGTGAGTTCAATACCTGGCCAAAGCAGAAGGGACAAAAACTTGGAGAGTTGAGTTAACAAGGTAAATTAACTGAAACTGAAATATTCAAAAAAAGGCATGGCATGTGGAATTAGAACAATCTACCACCCATAGACTAAATAAAGAGCTCAGTTCAAAATTCCAACTGATATCACCTGACAAAGACTGGAGCATACAATGGCTGAAACATTGTGAATATAGCAGTGATAAGGACAACAGTCGACTGGTGTAAATAGTTACAATACTTCATCTCGTAGACACAATTACACATGTTCTTTTATGTCATAAATCTGCACTCCAGATTTTTTCAAATATCTCCTTTCCTAAAAGAAATACTCCTTTCTCAAACCAACATCCATTACTATAAGAATATTAAAATATTAAATGAAAACGGTTAAATTCAAACCTTTCTGTGATTTAAAATATAAAAAAATTAAATTATATCACTTAGCATCTTCCAGAGTTTACCTTGACTTTCAGGTTAGCCTGAAATATTCATGAATGTTCTTAAATTAAAAATTCTGAAAATCTAACACCATTTTGACTCCTGTGTTTAAATTCTTTTGACAAAATAAAATCCTTACATTTCCTTATCGGGATCATTAGCCTAAATTTCTAACATATTGTCATCACAGAGAACGCATGCTTAAAAAAAAATGTCTTTCACTTATTTTCTACCCATATTGTCTCATTTCTTTAGGGTTTCTTCTGAATCCAGCCAAAATAACTACCAAAGGTGGAAACCCATACGTTGCAGTCCTTATCACCTGGGTATTTGTCCAGGTAAGTTACGTGACCTAAATTTTTACCTTTCCTTTTCCTGGAAAGATTATTGATTTGATTTTTGTATTTTTATGGCTTATCAACCCCTTGGATGTTCAAGTGGGGTAATGAATAGTGCTTTGGAATGGAAAATTGAAGAGATTATTTGAAATTCTAGTCAAGTTCGTTATATTCACTAATGTGCAAATATCCTCAGGAGAGGTATAAATCCATCTTCTCCTCCTTGCTATGGGTTAAATAGTAGGACTTGTATCTTGAAAGTAATTGTTATTTTTTTTCTAAATTGTTAGTGCAATATTCACTCACAAAAAAGGGATTATCTTTATGATAAAAAATGTTAAAACCATAAAATGTTGATAAAATAAAAAGAAAAGATTTTTTTTCATAATGATTTTAAGGTGATGGTGAAAAAAAAGTTAGTCTGAAGCCCTGATTTAATTAGATAAATCTCAATATCTGTCTATATCACTGAGATGAGGTATTATTATTATTTACATTATTTGAACTGTTATTCTCATCTTCATTGCCACATTCACAACGTTTTTGGCTATTGTACCATTAGTTCTAGTGACTAGACCAAAAGAGTTATGAGTTCAATACCAGGCTACAGCAGTGGTAACCAAAAAAACTTGGGTAGTTGAGTTAAAGGGAAATAACTGAAACATCTGGAAGAGACATGTGAAACTAGAACAATCTATTCCGGTAGACAAAATAAAGGGTTCGGTTCGAAATTCCAATCACCTGAAGAAGGCTGAAGTGTACAACTACCGAAATGTTGTGAATATGGCAATGAAGATGAGAATATCAGTCTGAATAATGTTAATAATTAGATAAATCTATTATTATAATAAAAATAAAATGTACTTAACTAAGTATGACATAAGGACACTAAAATGAGGTCACCATGTCCAACTACATGCCAGTGGTCTGCAACGTGACATTGTTAACCATCACTCTGTTGCAAGATATTTACTAAATTCAGATTACTCTATCACAGAAGAATATTTGATCATTAGTTGGTCATTAATATACCAACAGAATAGGTCCATTTTAGTGTTGCCTCTTTCAACTTTCTCACTCTCCAGCAGTACTCCTCATCAAATAAACTGGGCTTATCCAATCAGTATCTTAGCACCAGTTGTAACTTTTGGGGTAAGTATCCAAATGGAAGTTCATTCAAGAAAATAGCAGTTCTTTGGGAAAAGCTTTCGAAGTGTAATACCTTTTTTATCAAGAGAATATGCAGGGTATTGGGGCGATTCTGCACTGTGCACATAACACAACAGGTCTTGGCTGTAAAGGGCTGAGCTGTCAAAACAATTTCTGTAACATCTTTCAGTTATTTTTCTTTAACAAGATATCGGTTGATATTGATAATTGTTATGTCTCTCTCTCTCTCTCTTTTAAAACATATATATATATATATATATACACACCCCACGCTGGCAGTACAACTCAAGAGTTTCATAATTTATGCAATCATGAAACTCCAAGTTGTACTGTCAGTGTGGGGTATTATGTATATTTATTAATATAGAGCTTAATAGCTCTGTTTTTTTGCATTGATCTCTGTTTTATTTACACCAAAGAAGATATATATATATATATATATATATATATATATATATATATATTTGAACACTTACACATTTGAGTACATTTGATATATATATATATATATATATATATATATATATATATATTTTTTGAACACTTACACATTTGAGTACATTTGCTATATATATATATATATATTTTGAACAATTACACATTTGAGTACATTTGATATATATATATATATATATATATATATATTTTGAATACTTACACATTTGAGTATATTCATATATATATATATATATATATATATTTATTTGAATACTTACACATTTGAGTATATTCATATATATATATATATATATATATATATATATATATACATATACACATAATAGCTGGCAACTTGTATTCTAGGATACCTGTCTACTAGGGCAGCTAGCAATCTCTATTGCAGACGCTCGCTCAGGCTCATTTGTATTTGTCCAACACCCACATGTTACCTAGAATGATCAACAGTCTGAACAACACCAGCACACTCAAAATCTCGGTCAGTACTTTGATGAGATTGATTGATTTTTCATGGCATTTAAAAGCAAAATGTAATTTAGATTTTCTTTTTTGAAAGTGAATATTGCATCAACAATTTTTTTTCAGATACAACTCTTATTGTTTAACCAGTAGCTGGGTGGGGGGGAGACCATGTATTCTACCTTTCCCAAGGGTATTTGCATGTAAGTGAATATAATTTGAACTTTGATGGGAACATCAATTACTCTAAGCAGGGTATGAGTAAATCCTAACAAAAAAGAAATACCATCATTTAAATACAAGGAAGTGACAAAAGGACAGTGGCTTGTACAACAAAAAATGTCACTGTCGACAGCAAGGAGATAGTGTCTCTAAAAATGAGGCACTTCATCTTTGACTAATAATTGTGCTACGTTAATTTTGATTGATACTGAAAACATTCTGATTACTAAATCTAAGCATTTGACAATTTTCATTCGATGAGGACAAGAATCTGTCTTGCTCTGACCTCTCACGCTCATTTAAGGACGATTTACGGCATAAAGATCATCTGGGGAAATAAGTATATTTTTTACGCTTAGGGATAAAAGCCAAAGAATAGATTCCTTAAAACATTATCTTAAGAACTTCAAGAAAATGGAAAAGTTTGATTTGAAATGTTAAAAATCTTCCTCAAAGTTATAGTCAATGAGATTTGAAGTTCTGGATGACAGAAATTGGCATTTTATTCCCCGATGAATTTTCTCCTCCAAGTAATCTTTATTGAATTGAAAGACACAAGGATTGGAAAATAATTCCATTTCATAACCTCTCTTGGTGTCGCAGTAGAAGTTTTTGAATGAAGTGATGAGTTTTAGATGAAATATGGTCTTCAGCAAAACTCTAAAGAACTTATATCTTAGCAGTTAAAGCAGTTGGTCATTTTAGCAATCTTCTCTGAGGGAAAAGGGACTGAGGTTCAAACCTGACTGGAGGATTATATTCTGGGCTGTCTACTCACTATTGTAAATTGACAGACTGAATAGAAGTCGCAATAAACAGAAAATAATGAAGATGAAAGTAAATGCTAGTCAAAAATTAATAATGGCTGACAATGCTTCATTTAATAAAAAATGAAGGTGAAAGTAAATGCTAGTCAAAAATTAATAATAATGGCTGACAATGCTTCATTTAATAAAAAGTGAAGATGAAAGTAAATGCTCGTCAAAAATTAATAATGGCTGACAATGCTTCATTTAATAAAAAATGAAGGTGAAAGTAAATGCTAGTCAAAAATTAGTAATAATGGCTGACAATGCTTCATTTAATAAAAAGTGAAGATGAAAGTAAATGCTCGTCAAAAATTAATAATGGCTGACAATGCTTCATTTAATAAAAATGAAGGTGAAAGTAAATGCTAGTCAAAAATTAAATAATAAAAAAAAGTGAAGATGAAAGTAAATGCAAAAATTAATAATGGCTTCATTTAATAAAAAATGAAGATGAAAGTAAATGCTAGTCAAAAATTAATAATAATGGCTGACAATGCTTCATTTAATAAGAAGTGAAGATGAAAGTAAATGCTAGTCAAAATTAATAATGGCTGACAATGCTTCATTTAATAAAAAGTGAAGATGAAAGTAAATGCTCGTCAAAAATTAATAATGGCTGACAATGCTTCATTTAATAAAAAATGAAGATGAAAGTAAATGCTAGTCAAAAATTAATAATAATGGCTGACAATGCTTCATTTAATAAGAAGTGAAGATGAAAGTAAATGCTAGTCAAAAATTAATAATGGCTGACAATGCTTCATTTAATAAAAAGTGAAGATGAAAGTAAATGCTAGTCAAAAATTAATAATGGCTGACAATGCTTCATTTAATAAAAAAATGAAGGTGAAAGTAAATGCTAGTCAAAATTAATAATAATGGCTGACAATGCTTCATTTAATAAAAAAAGTGAAGATGAAAGTAAATGCTCGTCAAAAAATTAATAATGGCTGACAATGCTTCATTTAATAAAAATGAAGATGAAAGTAAATGCTAGTCAAAATTAATAATAATGGCTGACAATGCTTCATTTAATAAGAAGTGAAGATGAAAGTAAATGCTAGTCAAAAATTAATAATGGCTGACAATGCTTCATTTAATAAAAAGTGAAGATGAAAGTAAATGCTCGTCAAAAATTAATAATGGCTGACAATGCTTCATTTAATAAAAAATGAAGATGAAAGTAAATGCTAGTCAAAAATTAATAATAATGGCTGACAATGCTTCATTTAATAAGAAGTGAAGATGAAAGTAAATGCTAGTCAAAAATTAATAATGGCTGACAATGCTTTATTTAATAAAAAGTGAAGATGAAAGTAAATGCTCGTCAAAAATTAATAATGGCTGACAATGCTTCATTTAATAAAAATGAAGGTGAAAGTAAATGCTAGTCAAAAATTAATAATAATGGCTGACAATGCTTCATCTAATAAAAAATGAAGATGAAAGTAAATGCTAGTCAAAAATTAATAATGGCTGACAATGCTTCATTTAATAAAAAGTGAAGATGAAAGTAAATGCTAGTCAAAAATTAATAATGGCTGACAATGCTTCATTTAATAAAAAATGAAGGTGAAAGTAAATGCTAGTCAAAAATTAATAATAATGGCTGACAATGCTTCATTTAATAAAAAGTGAAGATGAAAGTAAATGCTCGTTAAAAATTAATAATGGCTGACAATGCTTCATTTAATAAAAAATGAAGGTGAAAGTAAATGCTAGTCAAAAATTAATAATAATGGCTGACAATGCTTCATTTAATAAAAAGTGAAGATGAAAGTAAATGCTCGTCAAAAATTAATAATGGCTGACAATGCTTCATTTAATAAAAAAATGAAGGTGAAAGTAAATGCTAGTCAAAAATTAATAATAATGGCTGACAATGCATCATTTAATAAAAAATGGAGATGAAAGTAAATGCTAGTCAAAAATTAATAATGGCTGACAATGCTTCATTTAATAAAAAGTGAAGATGAAAGTAAATGCTCGTCAAAAATTAATAATGGCTGACAATGCTTCATTTAATAAAAAATGAAGATGAAAGTAAATGCTCGTCAAAAATTAATAATGGCTGACAATGCTTCATTTAATAAAAAATGAAGATGAAAGTAAATGCTACTCAAAAATTAATAATGGCTGACAATGCTTCATTTAATAAAAAATGGTGAAAGTAAATGCTAGTCAAAAATTAATAATAATGGCTGACAATGCTTCATTTAATAAGAAGTGAAGATGAAAGTAAATGCTCGTCAAAAATTAATAATGGCTGACAATGCTTCATTTAATAAAAAATGAAGGTGAAAGTAAATACTAGTCAAAAATTAATAATAATGGCTGACAATGCTTCATTTAATAAAAAGTGAAGATGAAAGTAAATGCTCGTCAAAAATTAATAATGGCTGACAATGCTTCATTTAATAAAAAGTGAAGATGAAAGTAAATGCTAGTCAAATATTAATAATAATGGCTGACAATGCTTCATTTAATAAAAAGTGAAGATGAAAGTAAATGCTAGTCAAAAATGAATAATGGCTGACAATGCTTCATTTAATAAAAAATGAAGATGAAAGTAAATGCTAGTCAAAAATTAATAATGGCTGACAATGCTTCATTTAATAAAAAGTGAAGATGAAAGTAAATGCTTGTCAAAAATTAATAATGGCTGACAATGCTTCATTTAATAAAAAATGAAGATGAAAGTAAATGCTAGTCAAAAATTAATAATAATGGCTGACAATGCTTCATTTAATAAAAAGTGAAGATGAAAGTAAATGCTAGTCAAAAATTAATAATGGCTGACAATGCTTCATTTAATAAAAAGTGAAGATGAAAGTAAATGCTAGTCAAAAATTAATAATAATGGTTAACAATGCTTGATCTAATAAAATTAACAATATTCTCTCTTCCTATTTTGCCAATCTTTTAATTTTTTCTTTCATTTATTTTTTATTTTTTCTTAGCTTGTCTTACTGATTGGATCCTTAAATGCCATTGCACCCTTCACATCTATTAGTTTTCTCATGTCTTATGCTTCTACCAATTTGGCCTGTCTGGGACTTGATGTTGCCTCGGCACCAAACTTCAGGTAATACGCTTTCTCACAAAATCCTCTTTCTTTATTTTTCTTTTTTTTTTCTTTTTTTTTTTTAAATTCCACATACGTTCTGCAAATTTGAATTCATAGATTATCTGTGAAATGCCATGCATTCTTCTGAAATATAGTGGAATGGTTTCCCATAGCTTTCTCTACAGATTCTTTTTTTTTATATCTGTGAAAAGCTATCTTCTTTTAAGAGATGGCAGCATGGCTTCACTTTGCCTTCTCCACAGTTTGGAATTGACTGTCTCTTAAACTAGCTTCCATCCAAAGCTAGAAAACCCAATCTTCTCTGCTATTTAATCTATAGCTATAGAGGACAGAAAAGGTTTCATACATAACACTTTGTGTATGTGATTCTGTTTTGGAGATCGCTAGCTTCTAGATCTGTGCACTGCAAACTACTGACATGCAGATCTGTCCAACAGAATTGAGTGGAAAGTTGTAGAACTCTCTAGAATCTTCTAATCGTATTGCTATATAAAAAAATGCCGGTGAAGCAGTTTGATGGTCTTTTTGCCTTTGTCCTCATCCATCATACACTGTTGGAAAGACAGTTAATTAACCTATTTGGATTATCGTTGTGCTTTCTCCATAAGTGAACGAGAGAAACATAACAGATTCACACTGGGAAATACCAGAGATCCACATCAGATTTAACACCTCTCAAGAACCTTGATCTAAGAAGGTTTCTTCTCTGGTGAGTCCAATATGTACTGGGTTCACTCTGAGATAGTAAAGTAAGATTTGTACTCAGTGTCACCTCAGAATGTCAAAAAAACTAGGAGCTTCAGTTGACCTTGAAGGTGAGCTTAAATCCACAATATGCCAAATCGGGCTTCAAAGAATATCCGTGGGTGCACCAACGTAAACTAGGAAATGAATCCAGCTGAATTTGGGATATGTACACCCAAGATAACCAGATGACAAGCAGTTATATAAACAAACCACATACAAGGAAAGAGACAGAATTGCTGATAGCCTCACAGAAGAAAGAATGTTTGAAAAAAACCACATAGTGTTGATTTAGGTGACATTAATTTGATGGTGGCCAAAAGTGAATAAACATTTATTTTATGTATGAAAATTTTAGTATCTGTCTATATTTCTGAGATGAGGTATTATGCATACTGTTCATATTATTCGGACTATTCTCCTCAACTTTTTTGCTATATTTATCACAACGTTTCAGCTGTTGTATGCTTCGGCCTTCTTCAGGTGGTTGGAATGTCACAGTGGATAAAAGCATTGGTTAAATCTAATGACAGGACCCACAGAGATGTGAGTTCAATACCTGGTTAAGGCAGTGGAGAACTTGGAGAGTTGAATTAACAGGAGATAACTGATAATTGACATCCATTAGACATGGCACGTGGAACTAGAACAGTCTACCCCAGCAAGCGAAATAAAGGGTTCAGTTGGATATTCCAACCACCTGAAGAATGTCGGAGTGTACAACGGCCGAAACGTTGTGATAAATATGGCAACAAAGATGAGTACAATAGTCTGAATAATGTAAATAATGAAAATTTTAGTTTCATATTCGTATCTGGCTTCTTTAATATAACATTGCACACTTAATGTCTACCCTTTGTAAACTTACCAGTTTTCTAGTTTTGTCTTAGCAAATTTCAACATTTTGTTGGGTAGTCTTTCAAGAGATTAAAAAAAAAAACTTTATTCATCATTTTGTAAGGCTAGTTTTGTCTTTGCAACTTCCAACATCTTGTTCTAATAGTTTTTCAAGATATTAAAAAAAATTTTACAGATCATGACAGCTATTACGGAGATGTGGTTAAATATACTTTAATGCTTAAAACAAATTTATTCAATATTATTGTTTGTGTAATAAGCCTTATAACAAAGTACAAATAGATTTATTGTGGAAAAATAAGTGAAATTACCTGCCTTTTAGGGGTTGTGGTCAGACATGGAAGACTGCCATGTTTTTTTTTTTTTTTCAAGGCCACTCCAAGCACTATTAATTAATTTAAAATTATACATTAATTACTAATTTTTTTAATTAATAATTATTTCGTTGTTGGCATTAATAGCTATCTGCTGATATTTTAAAATTTTGGAATAATGCGATAATAAAAAATTTAAATTCCATCTCTCTGATATATGTTGCGATCTGTTAATTAAGAATTTAATCATAGCATTTTAATTTATATATTTCATTTATTTTTTTTTTTTAAATTTCCTCCCATCTCCCTCCCTTCTCTGCTTGTTTCCCCTTAATTGTTAAAAGAACAATCTGTTAAGTGTCTCCCCATCCCAACTTCAACACAACCATGCCTTATTTTCCTTCAATTGACAAATCGACTATGGTGAGAATTGAACCTGAGTTTCTGGGTCAGAAATCTAACTAACAACTAAAATCAGATTTCATTCAGCTTCGAAAAATGGCAAAAAGTGATTAAGAGTAAGATTTCTAGGTTTTTCATTTTACAGGTCATGTCGGCTATTAGGGAGATGTAATTAAATATACTTTAACCAAAAGCCACTCTAATACTCTCGTTCCAATATCATTGTACGCATTTTTACTTATTTATGGTTATTTATCCAGTGTAAAATATATATGGTCGCTCCTTGTCATGATAGAGGGCTTACTTGTTACAGTAACCCCAAGAGCAAAGCCGCCTCGAGATCTAACTCCTGTAGGACAACCCATGCCAGTAAGGTTGAACAGGAAGGACCAGACTGAATGCGACCAAACCCTGAACACCCCCAGGGCGGAATAGGCAAAGATCTACATATAACCTTGTCTGGGTTTCTCTCTTTCCGAAGTCAGAGAGTTTGATGTCTTGATGCTTGCTCAAGCCTAAGCTGGAAAGCAAACCCCTTACATTAACATTATTATCTAATAATGTGGATTGTATCTCTTCATATTATTAATATACTTTAACCAAGGGACACTCTAATACTCTCGTTCCAATATCATTATTCTTCATTAAAATGGCTTCTCTTTGCATCTCCTGGCGAGTGTAGGCTCTCTCAAAATTTTAGACCCATGCCAAATAACCCATCTTTTATGGTTGATGATGTCCCTAACATTGAAATGATAATTACTGATACTTTCTTGTTTGTTATCAGATAATGTCAGCTATTAGGGAGATGTGATTAAAATATACTTTAATGATTAAAAAAGATTTATTCATTATTATTATTGTTTAGGTAATAAGCATTATAACATAGCACAAATAGCTATATTGTGAAAAAAGGAATTTTTCAATAATATCTTC
The DNA here is from genome assembly GCA_903632075.3 of Acanthosepion pharaonis. Classification (NCBI taxonomy): domain Eukaryota; kingdom Metazoa; phylum Mollusca; class Cephalopoda; order Sepiida; family Sepiidae; genus Acanthosepion; species Acanthosepion pharaonis. The sequence goes on along the minus strand of CAHIKZ030002922.1, from coordinate 48,125 downwards.
ATTTTTTACGTATTTATGGTTATTTTTTAACTTTTATCAAAAACAAATTTCTTGTACATATAGTTATGGATAATATTATACATTAATTACTAATTTTTTTTTTAATTAATAACTATTTGTGCTCAGTTGTAGGCATTAATAGCCATCTGCTGACGTATTAAAATTTTGGAATAATGCAATAAAAATTTAAATTCCATCTCTCTGATAGATCTGTAAATAATTCAAAATTTCGTAAATATAAAGTCAAATTTATTCTCTGTTTGATTTCTAATCTGAATGTGTTTTGTATTATTGTAGGCCAACCTTCAAGTACTTTAGCTGGCACACCTGTCTTCTGGGTATGATTGGCGCCATGATCATGTGCTTCTATATCAGCGCTTTGTACACATCCGTTTCCATTGTTCTCATGCTGGTACTGATTATTGTTCTGCATATCCGATCCATGCCGACTTCTTGGGGTTCCATCAGCCAAGCTCTCATCTTCCATCAGGTCCGGAAATACCTCCTCATGTTAGACAGCCGCAAAGATCACGTCAAATATTGGCGACCCCAGATTCTTCTCATGGTTGCTCACCCTCGCCAGTCCTGTGAACTTCTTGATTACATTAATGACGTTAAAAAGGGGGGGCTTTACATCATTGGCCATGTCAAGATCGGGTCCCTCAACAACTATGTAAGCGATCCAATTCAAGACGACATTCCAAAATGGTTGGCGTTGATTGATTATCTGAAAATCAAGGCTTTCCCAGAAGTGACTATGGCACGTACTGTCTCCGAGGGCCTCATTCATCTGATCCGGATTTCAGGTCTTGGAGGAATGAAGCCAAACACTGTGTGTCTTGGATTCTATGATGATGCCACTCCTACAGATGGTCTCTTGAAAACGCGTGTTCGTTATCGCCGTTTCTTTGGTGCCGTCGAAAACGGATGCACGCATGAATTAGAGAACAACTTCGGAGACATCAGGATTGACCCCGAGGATCGGACAATATCAGCACCAGGTGAATATGTCAGTTTTGTCCGTGATACACTCAAGCTGATGAAGAATGTATGTCTGTGTCGAAACTTTAACCAATTAGATAAGCGTGCTATCTTCTGCAGCAAATCTGAGCAGTATATCGATGTGTGGCCATTAAACTTTTTCCAACCGGAAACATCCAACTACTTCGACAATACCTGCCTTTACCTGCTGCAGCTCGCCTGCATCCAGCACATGGTTCCTGCGTGGAAATGTTGCACCAAGTTGCGAGTGTTCCTCTGTGTTGACACGCAGAACGATAACACATTGGAGAAAGAGGAGAAGCTTGATGACTTCCTTCGACAACTGCGCATCCTGGCTCGGATCAAGATCGTCACATGGGATGATATCTTGGACCATTATCGCAGCATAGAACACCTGCAGGAAACATCTGAGGAGACAATGCATGAGTATTATTCACTAGATGATAAGACTTTGGCTATGATTAATCAGTTGGTCTTATCTCACTCCACCTCAACAGTAACGACATTTCTCTACCTACCTTCTCCACCCAAAGATGTACAATTGTACCCCGAATATTTATGTCAGTTGACGGCCCTTTCCGAGGGTCTTCCACCTACTATGTTTGTACATGGTTTACACCCTGTAACATCAACAACCTTGTGATTATGTTTTCATCTGTCAATTTGAAAAAAAAAAAAATTTAATACTAAATAATTTTTTTAAAGTGGAAAACAAACCAATTTTAGTGTTCTTTTAGGAAAGCGAAACATATTGGAAAAGTAACGTTTTAAGCATAATGTTTTCATAAGCATACACATACACACGCATGCATAATGCATCCATGTGTATGTGTCTCTCGATATAAACACATATAGTGTGTCGCAAAACTTTAAACTCTGGTGAATGTTTCCAAAGTAATTTTTTTTTTGTTCTAATTGAAGTCTTGCAAATTCTCGTCAGCATTGTTTGTAGTTGTTATCTTTTTTTTTATTTTTGAAAAGCTAGATGCTTCGATTTTTTTTTTTTCTGTGACTAAAGGCTGATATCTTAATCTTTCCTCTGACAGTCACCATATGAACTTGAACCCTGTTTCTTCCTTTCAGATGAGCCATGAACTGATTGCTGTTTGCCACATTGCTCTAAAATCTCCCCTCTCATCATACTTAAACAAAGTCTTCACTCCCCAACTTTCTAGATCATGCAAAAAAAAAAAAATTTTATCCCGACTGTCTGACTTTGTTTAATCTGCTCAACTCTTGCGCATTACAATAACCCCTGATCTTGAAATTTAACAATTTCAAAATTCTACAGTCTTGGTCTCTTTTCAATACTGTCTGAACTTGATACCATTTTGGCCATCAGCAGAAACTGATAAATTGAATTTTGACCATTTACATTATTTACATTATTCAGACTGTTATCCTCATCTTCATTGCCATATTCATAACGTTTCAGCTGTTGTACACTCTGACCTTCTTCAGTGAGTTCAATGCCATTTTTGTGAGTTCAATACCTGGCAACAGCAATTGTGAACCAAAAAAAAAAACTTGGAGAGTTCAGTTAAAAGGAAATAATTAAGACATCTGGAAGAGGCATGGCACATGGAACTAGAACAATCTACCCCAGTGGACATTTGTAACCCAAATATTTATGTCAGTTGACAGCCCTCAACTTTGCTGCCAAGATGCATCTTTTTTATATATATATATATATATATATATATATATATATATTATATTTATATATATATATATATATATATATATATATATATAATATATATATATATATCACTCACAAGGCTAGTATGGTTTCAGACATTTTTTGCTTTATTAATGCCAACACTCACTGTGTGGTATTTTATATATATATATGGTATTATAGGGTTTTGTTCATTAATATTTGTGGTATTTATATATATATATATATATATATATATATATATATATATATATATATATATATATATATATATGTTTTTAAATTAAGTACATTGCCTGATCCAGGGACTGAACTCACAAACTCTATGTCAACAAATTCAGAAATCAACACATTCACTCCTGCACAATATGTGATAAAATCAACGAGAACAATAGTCAGAATATAAATAGTGAATTACTTTTAGTTTTTACTTGAGGGGTTCGGTTCGAAATTCCAATCACCTGAAGAAGGCCAGAGTATACAACAGCTGAAATGTTGTGAATATGGCAATGAAGATGAGGATAACAGTCCAAATAATGTAAATAATCATAGTACCTCATCTTGGCAATATACACAAATATTGAATTTTCACCGTTTATAATGTGTAAATTGTCAACATGTTTAAAGTTTAGTGGCAACGAAAATTTTCCTTTAAAACTATACCCCATGATAACTCCCTGACACTTTGCTATCAGAAAATGTTTACAAAAGGAACAAGTAATAACATTATGAATTATATGAATTTCTTTTAATTTTTGCCTGAATTTCTGGGATGAGGAGTTATCATTACATACACTATTTATATTCAGACTATTGTCTTCATCTTTGTTGTTTTTATCACAACATTTTGGCTGTTGTGTCCTCCAGGATTCCTCAAGTGTATATCGTTCTGGGTAACCTACAGGGAATTCTGAACTGAACCCTTTATTTAACCAATGAGGATAGACTGTCCTCATTACACTGCTCATGTCTAGGGATATCATTTTTGGTTCCTGTTTTTATTTAGCTCTGTTCAGTTAATGCGCTCCTGTTTCCACTGAATGTAAGTACACATTGCCTGATCCAGGGGCTGAACTCACAAAATCTATGTCAACAAATTCACTAATCAATATATTCATTCCTGAATGAAATGTGATAAAATCAACGAAAATGAGGACAATAGTCAGAATATAAGTAGAGAATTACTTTTAGTCGAGTATTGAAATTATTCAAAATTTTCACCTGAGTTTAAAGTTTTATTTACTGTATATGTGCATACATACACATAAAACACACACACACACACACATACACGCACACATATATATACATAACAATATGTATATCTTTGTATATAAATATAAACTAGTCATCTCCAAAGATGTGCATTTCTTTTTGTTTTGTTTTGTTTTGTTTTTTTTTTAGTTTTAATTTAATTTTGATTTTTTTATTTTATCTATTTTAGTTTAATTTTTTATTTTGTATTGCCCGGTTCACACTCTTCCCCCATCATTTAAACAGGAGTAGTAGATGCGTTTCAACTAAAAATAAGGTTAAAATGAAAATATATATTACAAGCTTTGTTAAAGACAACAGACACCTTTAGTTTATTATATTTTTTAAAGTTTTTCTTGATGGTGGATTAGTTTCCGTCTGTTGGTGTTGAAGGTGTAATGTGACTGTCCGCAGTTCATATTAGTTAAGATTTTGAGGTTTCATCTACTTTCAGTCATTCTGGAAAAAAAGCGAGAAATGAGACAGAATTCACTGTTTGTCCTGTGGTTTCCATCTTTGTAATTATTTTGGGTTTTGATGTTTTAGTGTTGTCAACCAAATTTGACTTTATTCTTTGAGTTTTGAAACTATGGTGTCATATGACCATGACATAGTGTGCATTGCAATAATTTAAATACACTTCAGAATGCTTTTCCAGAATCATGGGTGATTCTGCTGATTTCAAAACTCCACAAATAACATCTTGCACTAAGATACAAACTGCCACGCAGACTTTGAATTTCATCAGATTTCTATCTTTCTTGATAATGACTGAAGTCTGTCAAAAGGCTAAATGATTAACATGAACTAGCACTAACAGCAGACAGATCCTTTATACAAAGATATGCAAACTAATCCACCCTTTTACTGCCGAAACAGTTAAATGTAACCACCTCTTCTACTCAAACAGCTTCTTCTCTTGCACTTCCTAACAGTGGAACTCCCTTCCTCTTATTTGCTTCCCTGATAACTATAATCTTTAAATATTCAAAAGTAATGTCAATCAACATCTTCTGATGCCTTGATCCCCATTCTTTTTATTATCCTCCTCCCGGTCATCTTTTTAACCTTTCCTCAACCCTCTACACTCTCTGTCGGCCCTTGCATACTAGTTGCACTCTTGCCTTGCTTGGGGTGAAATGCCTAAAAAAAAAACAAAAAAAAACAAGAAGTAAAATTTAAGTCAAAATAACTTGGATGTTGTCTTTAACAAAACTTTTTTTGAATAAAACTTTGCTGCCATGATGCATCTTTATATATATATATATATATATATATATATAATCTTGCCATCAAGACTAGTATGGTTTCAGACACTTTTGCTTTACTAATACTCACTGTGTGGTATTTTATATATATATATATATATATATATATATTATTTTTTTGTTTAAAAATATTATTCCTTTGCTACATAAGAGTTCTCATTCTCGTTCCTAAATTTTCGCTTGAAGATGAAACAGGACTAAACACCTTAATTCAACTTAATTTTAATAATTATTTGGATGGTTTCGGCCCTCGTATTTGAAACATGAGAACTCTTATGTAGCGAAGGAATCATATTTTTAAACAAAAAAATATTATAAGCTCTACTTCTGTATGGAGCACTGTCTTCTTAAAAATAAAAACAAAAATACTAAGGAACTCCGGATTATGCACCCAACGTGTTCTTTTCTATTTTCTGCATACCTACGCACTTATACATTTTATATATATATATATATATATATATATATATATATATATATATATATATATATATATATATATATAGGGTTTTGTTCATTTTATTAAGTAGAAAATTTATAAACTGAACAAACTTTTTATCCAATACAATGTGTATATATATAATGTGTGTGTGTATATACATATATATTTCACACACGTTTGTATTTCATGGTCTGTGACTGCTTTAGTTTGCTCCTCAAGGCAGGAAGGATGCTAGAAGTCATACATAATGTAACTAGAAAAATGGAACTGACTTCATTTTAAGTGTCTAACAACCAGTTCTGTCAAAGCAAAGACCGATTAAATCATAAACATGATCGGTATAAAACTTGGTTGTGCATATGCTTGTCACATTTTATAAAAACATAACAGTATATGTGGATCTATCTTCAGGATAGAGAACACCGTATTAAAAAAATACAGCAATATCCTGTATTTAAATTGAATTACATTTTAGTTGCGTAATTAATCATCTATGGCCCTTGTGTATGTATGTATCAGAATTTGTCTTAGTCATTCAAGATTTACCTACATCCACACACACACATATATATATAATATATATATATATATATATAAAAGTGAACATTGAAATCAACACTCAGAGGTGAAAGTCTGTTTCATGCTAGACACAATTGTCAGGCCACGTATTCTGGCCTAACGATTCCGTCTAGCATAAAACAGCCTGTCACTTCTGAGTATTGACTTCAATGTTCATTTTTATATTTATATTTACAAATGATCTATCTCTATAATTGAGAACATTCTCCCATAAATATAGCACACCTTAAACCTATATTTCATCATATATATATATATATATATATATATATATATTCAAATGTATATTGTTAAATATAACAGATAATGAATATCTATTATGTTTGATCATGAGCCATTCTAAGCTTTGTATAGTGGCTTTAGTTTTGGGAGAAAATAAAGGCAAAAAACTCTCCAACATTAGGATATTTTTTATTATGCTGTTCCTCAGTCTAAGCTTTCAGCTCACATGAGCCATCATCAGTGGTTTTATGGACATTATATATATATATATATATATATATATATATATATATATATATATACACACACACACATATATATACATACTCAAATATACAAAAAAATAATACATAAAATGCATAAAAATAAATAATGAAGTAAAAAATATGAGAAAAAAATAGATATTAAATAAGAATTAAACCAGTATACATGTATCTCTGTGGAAAACAACTTCAAATGTTTTAATTTTTGGTTAATTGGTGCCAGTTAAGAAGAGGAATTATCTTTTAGATTTCATTCTTTTACCCTCAAATGCATCTGGCTTTGGGTCAATCAGAGAAAAAAAGAATGAAAGTGTAAATCTGCTGGTTTTTATCATGGTCAATCCACAAATAAATTTTCAAATTTTCCTTCAAATCTGATATTTGAAATCTAGAATATTCATGAAGAATACTTTCCCATAAGAGATTCCCTCAAAACCCCCAAAACCAGAAAGGTTAAATGCAATAACTTTCTGTTTCCTTCTTAATCTCTTATGTGTAAAAATATTCTGCAGCAGGCATTTATAAAATAAACTGTCACAGCTGTTCCTTACTATATATTGGTGAAACTTGCAGAAATTTAAAAAACCATTTCTTCCCTGTGCCTTTTCTATAAATGCTTTCTAGACTTTCTGAAGTTAAGCACAGTACTAGATTGATGGCAAGGTCTCATCAATTTACAGTTGAATTGGTTAGGTATAACCGTAAGTTCTATGCTAATTGTTTATTTTCTCACACTTCTCAGTTATAGAACTCTCTTCCAATTCCATGGTTTCCAGCCAACTTTGATCTTTACTAATTTAAATGCAATGTCAGTCATTATCTACTTCTCAATTACTCTTCTTGCTCCTTAATAATGTTTCTCTTTCTTATTATTCTTTCACGCTAAGTAACCCCTTGTGTCTTAGTGGCTTTACTGCTTTCCATGGGGTGAAATGATTAAAAAAAAAATTATAAAATCAGAATAATTTCTGGCATAACAATGTATCCAAAAGATTAGTTATACATGGAAATAATTTCAACCACGACTTCAATCTCAAGAATGCTATATTTATTATAAGAGAAAATAATTTAGATGAAAAGTTCTTGAGCATGTAATTATCGACTCTTACCAAAATGTTAACTTATATTTTTCAATTATCTTCTTAAAAGAAATACTACTTTCCCATACTAACATACATGGCCATAAAATTTTTTAAAAATTAAAAAAAAGGGTTACAAAATAAAATAATAATAATTGCATTAAAAAACAATAATTAAATAAAAATTCAAGATCATTTAATCAGTTTTGTTTATTAGGCTATATATTATGTCACTTAGTGTCCTCCATATCAGTTTTGTTTATAAGGCTATATATTATATCACTTAGTGTCCTCCATATCAGTTTTGTTTATTAGGCTATATATTATATCACTTAGTGTCCTCCATATCAGTTTTGTTTATTAGGCTATATATTATATCACTTAGTGTCCTCCATATCAGTTTTGTTTAAGTGACATAATATATAGCCTAATAAACAAAACTGATATGGAGGACTCTAAGTGACATAATATATAGTCTAATAGTGTCCTCCATATCAGTTTTGTTTATTAGGCTATATATTATGTCACTTAGTGTCCTCCATATCAGTTTTGTTTATTAGGCTATATATTATGTCACTTAAACAAAACTGATATTACCTTTACCTTTACTTACACAGCAAGATTTATGAATATTTCAGTGTGTTGAAAATTTAACAATATTTTTCCACCGCATTACTTCTGCGTATAAATACAAGCTATGAAATATAATCTCCACATTTACCTTGATAAAATCCCTTAGGTGATGAAATACATTGATAAAGAAAATTTTTCTTTTTGTCTTTTATTTATTCAACACCCAGCAGCGACAAGCTGTTTCATGCTTAAACGCATTCCTCAGGCCATGCTTTTAAGCATGAAGCAGACTGTCACCGCTGGGTGTTGACCTCAATGTCCACTTTTATATTTGCATATACTATCCCTGATATTGAGCATATAAATATAGCATACTGTAAAACTATGTTTTCATCATCATATATATATATATATATATATATATATATATATATATATATGACCATGATACCTTGGTTTAAATCTTATCCTGGTCAATTTTGTCAGGCAGGTGACTTCATGTTATTGTTGTGAAAAGTCAAACCCAGCATGCAGTTCTGTTTGTAACTGCCTGGAAACCCTATCACATATCAACCCCAGCCTTTTGTGAGTGAAATTGGGCACATGGGACTGTTCTGAGGCCATTGATGATTGTGATAGCACAAAGTTGCAGGTCATCATGGTCGAGGATCTGTGTGAGCTGGCAATGTTCAAATTGACGACCATGCCAGATTATGCTCTCACTTCTGGAAATTGTAACAAAGGTCCAGTCGGCATAGTTGCAGTATGAGTCACAGGTTAATTCTGTAGTTGTTGAAGAAAAATAAATGTGCATGAGTGGGTGTCTGCAAAGAACTAACTAGCCACTTTGAGGGCCTTGGCAAAAATCATTGGTTTTTGTATATTGTGGTCTGGTGCTACACAATCACAAACAAACAACTATATCAAATAATAGAAACCACGTCACTTGAGGAATACCAACAGCCGCAACAACTAAAATGGTTAGCACATGCAACTTGAAGAGAAAATAATGACATAATCAAGATGTTAGCATTCCATACTACTTCAAATAAAAGGTTAGAAAGGAAACTTCCAATAGCGATAAAATCTACCAAACTTGAAAAATTGTTTTAAGAGAAAGATTTGATAAATTTCAATCAAAAACAATAGTGGCTGTTCAGTCAATAAATGCCAAATTTCCTTGTAGGGAAACGGCTAATATCACCATTACGGCCCCATATTCAATTGTCTGTTAAAAGCTAACATGTGATCAATTTTAAGATTAAAATATATTTGTATTTATTTCTTTGTATCGGTCAGTTTCAACTCACTTTTATGGTGTAAATGTTCCATATTATTTTAGTACTTTTAGTACTTTTTCATCTAGATTCTAAAGAATAGATCACCTAGCGGAATTAGACAGGAAATAAGACAAGATCAATCTGGTTATCGCTTCCATAAAAATAAATAAAGGAAGCCAGAAATATATAATTCCTGTGTCAATTATCAAGATGAGGACAGGAATTATTAATATTATCATGATTATAATACATTGATTTATGAGAACAAGTGTCTTCATCTTAGTTGTTATAGTCCCAAAATTTCAGTTCTTGACCTCTCTGAACTTCAGCTATGTCAGAAATCTGAAGGAAGCTTGAGGATACAGTAAATCAAAATCTAACCAGAATGAATATGAGGATATTAGTTTAAAAACTTTTCTTTTTTTTTTTTTTTTAAACCATAACCCTCTAGGGTCATAATGGCACCACATTTACTACCACAGCCATAGCAGAGGTGTTTCCAGGGCAAGAATAGCTTGATGTAGCCCAACTCTCTCTGGGCTGTTGTTTTTTTGGTTTTTTTCCTTCTCCTAGACTGGTTACCAACCAAGGCTGTAGGACTCTCTCTGTCCTTGTATTTACCCATACCCCTTCTTTAGAAGTGATGGATTAATACCTTTCCCAAGGGTATTGGTACATAAAAAAAAAAAATTAAAAAAATCTGTTTTTAATCCTTCTGATGAATTTAGTGTCCATTGTGCATTCTTGACCTTAGGTACAGACAAGGCTGCAGGGTTTAGAAAAAAAGATCTACTTCCCGACTTCCCCAAGCCGGAGATGAAAGACGAAAATGTTATTCGGAATAAAATCACGAATTGTTTTTATTTATTTGTTTATTTAAGTTTTTTGTTGTTTTGTTTTGTTTCTTGTTCTTTTTCTTTTCTTTTTTACTTTTTAGTTTGATTAATTATTTTATTGATTTTCAATTGTATTTAAGATAAAAAAATTTTATTTCTTATTACTATAAAGATTATTTTTAATTGGCACATGTGTTTGAGTTGATATCTTTGCTATTTTAAACCAGTCATCCTCAACAGGAGCCAGAGAAATCTGGAGTTGGCCTAACAAAAATAAGTAGGCTTTGAAATTCTATATTTATTTTTTTTTCTACTGGCATAAAATTAAGGAAACACAAACTGCTTTGCTTTATTTTTAAAGGCAAATAATTCAGAAATTATCCTATTATAATTGTGCTTGTCCTGACTTTGTTAGTTTGCACAACCATTACACCCTACCAATACCTCATAAATAATGGACTATTCCATTTTGATCATGCAGAAAGAAGGGAAAAACAATACTTTGTTTCAATGAGTAAATGAAAGAAGTGACGTTAGAAGTGCTTAACGTCTTTTTTGAGTGAAATGGAAAAAGTTGTCAATTTCAAATCTCTTCATTTGTACCCCCTTACTTCTTAAAATTGACCAGCATTCATATTCATGATTGTTATTGCAATATTTCATTAAAGTTGTTAAGCTCAAATATTTAAGAATGTGATGGGGGGGGGATTTCTATGGATATTTTATTGTCATAGAACTCATTATAAGCTTATTCAATCATTAACTTAAGAAAATTCCAATTGGAAAACTGTGAAATTTCTATTTTTTTCTATCTATTACTCTATGAAAAGTTGTTCCATTCTTGGTTTTCCCAGCACCAATTTGGTTGAGTGGGATTTTCTACAATAAATGATCTACACATTCAGAAACGTACGTTATTACAGATTGAAAAAGAGTGGAAACTTAATTGAACAAAGGCTTGTAAGTTCAACTTGACAAGCTGAGAGATAGATAGATAGATAGATAGATAAGAACAGGCTGAGATAGATAGATAGATAGATAGATAGATAAGAACAGGCTGAGATAGATAGATAGATAGATAGATAAGAACAGGCTGACATAGATACCAGGAGCAGTGTAATCATTAGTTGGGATTTATATTTTCTACTAGATTTTGTTTTAAAAAAAATATATATATATATATTTCCTGCTACATGGAGTTTTTATTTGTGCTTATGTTGGCCTGACATTTTTTTGCAAATGAATGCGTCAATGATCAATTATGCAATTTAACTTTAAACATCAAATTTATAATAGGCAACTCTGGTATTAAAAACTTTTTATATGTTGACTTTTATTCTTGACTGAAGCCTTAACATTGTTTTCACATTAAAAGTATCACTGCAAAAAAGCCTGTTGGTGTATGCAGATGAAAATATATCAGAAAATACCAAATACAATATAACTTGTAGTCAGTGTCATAATAAAAATTGTAGTTATAATAAAAATTGTAGTCAGTGTCATAATAACAATTGTAGTCATAATAAAAATTGTAGTCATAATAAAAATTGTAGTCAGTGTCATAATAAAAATTGTAGTCAGTGTCATAATAAAAATTGTAGTTATAATAAAAATTTTAGCCAGTGTCATAATAAAAATTGTAGTCATAATAAAAATTTTAGCCAGTGTCATAATAAAAATTGTAGTCATATTAAAAATTTTAGCCAGTGTCAATAAAAATTGAAAACCATGAGTTAGCACATGTTTAGCGGTCAATGTAATCATGTCAACCAACCTGGACTGTAAAAAGTCCTAACTAATCTTTGCGGCTTGTTTAGGCAGCTTACACAAAGTTATAGCAATTAAAATTTGGTGTTTGCAAAGTCCTCAAGCAGAAAGAGGTTGAAATCAAACTGTTTTCGCTCGGAAACTAGTGTTTTCAGCTTGCTAAACAATGTAAATAAATATTCTTCCCAACAGGGGTTTTTTTTTTTTATTAGTAAAGACTCCTCAATATCCAGGCTTGTTAACATTAATTTTGCTTTTTAAAATAAAAGGAATGTCAATTCAAACACGTGTCCCTACAAAAAATAATGTTTATAGTTAAATAGAAATAAAGTTGAATTTTTTAAAAAATCCGTTATTAAATTTATACCCTCTCTGTCACAGTTTGCTCCATAATTCTACTTGGGTTGCATGCTTCTGAAAACATTGTCTTGGGCTTGTACCAACTAAAAATATGCTATTTAAAAATCGTCGTTACTAAAATAATCTGCTTTGATCAGAGAAAGCTTATTTTTAATACAAAATGCAGTGTCTGTAACAATCCATTGTATTGAATAATTTCTACCTCTTATTTCTGATCAATTTACGTTTTTTTTTGTTTTGTTTTTTCAGAAGAAATATCATATTTTCTACCATATAAACAGCATCATTAATTTAACAAGGAACATTTAGGAAAAAGAAATATATACACGCACACTACAATTCAAAAGTTTGAGGGAATCCCCAAGTAATTTTTTTAAATTGAACCAAAAAGTAGTTGTTTTGTATTTTAAATAAGGGAAATTATTATACATTGTTAAAAAAAAAAAAGTGAGTTATAATTTTTTTTATTAGAAATTTTATTATGACAAAAAGAAAAAAAAAAAAATTTATGATTAAATTTTGCTCTCATCAAAATTTCCTCCTTTAACCTTGATTACTGCAGCACAAATTTTTGGCACTCATTGCAAAAAAGTTTCACAAAGTATAAATTTACAAATTTATTCCATTCTATTTTCAATGACTCTAAGATCTTTTTCTTTTCTTTTTTTTTACTTTTCTGTCAAATTCATCCCATGTTAATTCTGGGAGTGGTTTCAAACTTTTGAACTGTAGTGTGTATATATATATATAAAAATATATATATTGAAAATCAATGACAAAATGGGAAAAGATAATTTGCATGATGCATTTTCGTCCTTTAGGACTTCATCAGAATAAAGTGATGCTTCTGTTGATGTAACTACATATGTGCATGAAGGGGAGGGGACACTGAAATTATAAACTTAATTTTTTTTTTAATGTGTTTTCGTACATAGTCTAGCCATTTTCATTTATTTTCTTTTTATACTTAATAACAAAAAGAAAAGCATAAAACAAAAGTGATAAGATCATAAAGAAAATGAAAATAATATTTCATTAATACAGTTTCGTTCATGTGTCAATTGTCAGACACAAATTGAAAACTGACCATTGCAATATTTCAATGTTTATAATCTACTGTTAAAATAGTTGAGCAGTTCATTTACTTAGGCAGCAGGTATTCATCCCATCAAGTTTTATTAAATTCAATTATCTGTTTAATTTTTTATTACATTTTTCAATTAAGATATTGTATATCAGGATTAAAATTAGGAACAAACTATTACTTTTCACCAGTTGAGTCATTATCAAAAATCATGTGCTGTCAGTGCAGACAAGATTCCATTGGTTACATCTTGGTGTTTTGTAGAGATCTTAAAGTTTGAATCAGTCCAAATTGACTTCATGTGTAATGATTAAAGTGGCATCTGTTTCAACCTTTCAGTCTTCTGTTTACACTATTTATATTCAGACAATCATCCTCATTTTGTTGTTATCACATCGTTCAGGTTACCCATGTCAATATACACCTGAGGAAAGCCGGATGGCATAATGATCAAAATATTGTGATAACAACAACAAAAATAAGGACAATAATCCGAATATAAATAGTGTAAATAATAATTGCTAACCCCACCCAAGAAATTCAGACATAAATTTCAGCCAACTATAAAATACCAAGATGTAGCCAATAGAATTTTGTCTACCACAATAACAGCACCTGATTCTTGATAATGACTGAGAAGGTTGAAAGTACATGAACAAGAACAACAGAATAAACATGAACTTTAGATGGTTTGTACACAATTTTGATCCTAATATACCATAACTTATATCCAAATATATATATATATATATATATATATATATATATATATATATATATATATATATATATTTGAAAATGAAGAAACTATAATAAAAATAATTAAACAAACACCTATTTGGTTGAATTTAATCAAATTTGTTTAGATGAATACTTGCTGTCTATATACCTTATTATATATATATATATATATATATATATATATATATATATATATGATATAAAAGGCTCAAACACTAATATCAAACGAGTAGGTCTGATGAATTGGATCATGATTATGATTCCAATGTAATAAATTATAGCCATAACTTGAGCCTTTTATATTATATTCTTACTCTGTCCTAGATATATATATATATATATATATATATATACACACACATGCATACATATATGTTTTATACACAAACACACACACATATATACATACATGCATACATACATATATGTTTTATACACGCACACACACACACACATATATATATATATATATATATATACACATACACAAAATGAAATCACAAATCATCATGGCCAAGTGTTTGAGCATACTGGCCTTGTTCACACTGTTAATCCTGCTAGATAACAATACGCTTTCTCCCAGAAACTGTAATTAAGATCCACTCATCATAGTATAAACCATAGGTTGGCTTTGTGATTATAGAAGAAGCACAAATGTGCCTGAGCAGGTATTAGCTAGTCCCCCCAAGTACATAGGCTTACTTGGTTACAAATCATCTGCTATCCTATATATATATATATATGTATATATATATATATATATATATATATATATATATATAGTCATCTACAGACAGACTGTTTTGCTGTATCACAGCTCTTCAGTGTGGTTAGACGTCTGATTGCTTTAAGCCGGGATCGAAACCCAACTGATTTGGCATCAATCAGAGATCCTACCCCTAGGCTATCATCAGCATAGAGAAAGGAAAATTTTAACAGTTTCTATACAGAATAGGCCAGTGGCTAGGAGAGCTCAATTCATAGTTGAAGAACAGTGCATTGATAGCAGTAAGAGGCACTATTTTTAAAATTACCCTTTTCTTTAGAGAGCTCAATTGGACTTCCCAAGAGCATATCTATATATACATACATGCATACACACACGTGTGTATATATATATATATATATATGAAAAAAAATTGCATATTAGGATTTTTGTTTGTTTTTTTCCGTATATTTTTCTTCATACTGTCGTATCTATATCCATATATTTGCTTACACACATATATATATATATATATATATACACAAAAAACACACATATATATATATATATACACACAAAAACACACACACACATACATATATATATACACACACACAAAAACACACACATATATATATATATATACACAAAAAACACACATATATATATATATATATATATATATATATATATACACACACAAAAAAACACACACATATATATATATACACAAAAAAAACACACAAAAACATATATATATATATATATATATACATACACACACAAAATATTATATATATATATATATATATATATATATATATATATATATATATATATGCACGCACAGACACATATATGTATTTGAGCCACAATCCCACTTTTATACAAGTTTCATTAAAAACGACTGCCAAAGTAATGTGGTTAAGTTTTATTACTTCATTTTTTTGTGAATAATAAAAAACTTAACTGCGGTACTTTGTCTGTCATTTTTAATGAAACTTATATACACCAAATGGTTGTTCCTTGCTTCCATGTTTCCCAATGTATGAAGAATGTTCCACATAGCATTTTCCTAAGAATTGCCAACTGCTGGAACAAACTTCTGCGTAGGTGCTTTCCTTAATACTACAATTTTGACCTTTTCAAGTCAAGAGTCAATCATTATCTATCCTTCTTATCCTCATAATGTTCAGTTCTTTCCATCTCCTCTTTCATTCATATCACACACCTCATTCATCATCATTTTAACAGTAACCCTCTACCTTGAGTGACTCTCTAGCTTTGTATAGGGTGAATTTTAATATTAAAACAAGATAGCTGTTTGTGTAGTACTTATAGCCTTATATAAGCTGCAAAGTGGTTTTGGAAGGACTTATTTAAAAAATGTAAACTACACTATTATATAGCAGGAAATATGTCCCTGCTGTGTCAGCGATAAATATTTACAAACTCTGGAGAGATTCAAATAGGTTTTGTGTGTCATGATTCCATCCAGAATTCTTTGAAGCATTGAAATTTAAAGAGTAGAAGTTTGTTTACGACATTTTGGTACCTACAATTTGGAGCAAAACATTTCGGCACCAAGAGTATTTAAGTAAACATGTGCATCGTTTTTTCACAGACAGTCGTAATCTTTTCCGCCTAAGAGCTAATATTTTACCAAAATAATTTTAATCATTAATTGATTCTTCTAATAATAATCTAAATTTATTTTACTAACTTTGATTTCATGTTCATATCTCTTATTAACGTGACTGTGTAACTTGCATAATGGTTAATGATGTGGAAAGTGAAATCAAGGACCCGAGTTCAAATTCAACTTGATTCTCTTTCTTTTCCTTTTCATTAATGCCCCTGGAAAAGGTAAGAACCCATCTTCATCCAGCTGGAAGTTAAATAGCTGAGTAAACCGAGCTCTCTTGCCTTGGTTGTCAGCCAGCCTAGGAGAAGGATAATTCTGTATTCATAACACCGGTAAATAATAGGGCAGACTGGGCTCTTTATTCTTAGTAGAATATCCTGTCCAAGAAAAGGACAGCTCTACTTTATTATGTATAATAGTATAGACTGGGTTCTTTTAGTGTTGTTAGGTCGAGAAGAAGGATGACTCTGAATTGAAACTGTCTTGAAGAGTGATATCACCCCCTACTTTCATGGCTGCGAAACACTTTATGATTCTGTTGAATCCTTGGTGTCATCTGTTTTATTGACGACTCCCATATTGTACTTATTTCTATTCTCGGCCTACTAAGAGGTACGTTTAATTTCATAAGGAAAATAATGTTTCTTAAAATTTTATTTTGTTTTATTCTCACTTCTTCACTCACATACTCTTTCATACATAATCACATACATAAACATGATTAAGCACAATGTTTCTTAGATTTTATAAAATTTCTTGTAAAATAACATTGTCAGCATTTTAAACCATTGGCGATTTTTACTAAGGAAGTTCATATGTGTAAACATCTTTTGCTTTTGAAATGGAAACGTTCATAAGAATTATTTTCTTTAAAGAAATGTTTTAATTTTCAAATAAATAAATTTGAAATAAATCCCACACAGTGACATGTGATAATCACTGTCATCAGTGATATTATTCAAATACTTTAATTTTTTTAATTATAAAAAAATATTTTCTAAAAAAAGTAAAACCATTTCTAAGGTATATGCTTACACATATGATCTTCTGTAGTTAAAGTAGCTGAAGTACCTACTATGAAAAATTACCTTGAATCTTTTTAGTAGTGCAGCTTGAGATCATGCAGCCCACTGCTCAAAATAGGTTGCACGTGCCTAATTTAGTATATAAAAAAGGAAAAACAATTCATTTCACTTGTTCCTAATAAGTTTTCAATAAAGAAAATATAGTTGGGAGCAATTCTTGTTCTATGATTTTTTTTCAAAATATTCTAGATATTAAGAGAGAAATTATAGTTTTACACCAAATGGTTACAAGTGGTAATATTTCTGAACAACAGAAAAGAGAGCCGTTCCCTTTCACTATGATGAATAAAAACAGTTTGTCAAAATATTCCCCTAGGTCCAAATTTTATGGTTGTATAGAAAAAGATTTAGTCTGTATAGTATATAGAAAAACTCTTTCCAATTATTTGTTTTTATTAGCGGCTTCCATATTGTATTTATTTCTATGCTAGAAGTACGCTTAATTTCATAAGGAAAATAACGTTTCTTAAAATTTTATTTTGTGTCGTTCTCACTTGTTCACTCACATACTCTCTCATACATAAACAATGATTAAGTACAATGTCTCTTAAATTTTGTAAAGATTTCGGGCAAAGTAACGTTGTTGGCATTTTAAACCATTGGCAATTTTTACTAAGGAAGATCATTTGTATACACATCTTTTGCTTTTGAAATCGAAAATGTTCATAAGAATTTTTTTTCTCCAAAGAAGAAATGTTTTTATTTTGAAATGAATACATTAGAAAAAAATCCTACACCGTGACATGTGCTAACCACACTGTCATCAAAGATATTATTATACCAAGACTTCAATTTTCCTAATTATATATATATATATATATATATATATATATATATATATATATATATATATATAGAACCTTCCTCGTGGTCTTCTATAGCGATAGTAACAGAGGTTTCTATCACAAAAATTACCTTGACTCTTTTTAGCATTGCGTCCCTCCTTGTGCTGAGAAATAGATCATGTAATGCAGTCCACTGCTCGAAAAAGATTGCCTATGCCTGATCTAAAACGTCGTCCTGAGGGTAACCGTTAAAACAAGTGGCACCCAGGATACGTGATGTACTTCATTATGTTTTCTGTTCTACTGTGACAACAAGAATTATAAATATCCCCCAAAGCGAGCAACAAGCATCTAATTATTTTCCGGACAACATCTATAACCCCTCCAGATTAAATATTTCCCTCCAAAATGCAAAATACACCAATTTTAAAATATTTTTTATAGTCTCAATATCAACTTAAACTCATTGAATTAGCGTTATCAAAAATACAGATAAGAAAATGTTCGTATATATTCTTTTTTTTTTTTTTTCTATTCTAGGAAAAATGTTCTTTACATTTTCTGCTATAAATCTTTTTTTACCAAAAAACATGGATTGACCAGATTCATTATTAAAAAGTCTACAGAATTCTATATGAACAAATGCCAATTGTTAATTTCTCGATTTTTTTTCTAACCTGATGAGAATTCTACAGAACTAAACTATAATCAATGTATGTGGTTTGTAACAGGTGTGGAATATATTGAATTCCTTGTCTGAAATATTTTAGTTGCAGTGTTTTGATAAGTGGTTTGTTAATGGTCATTTCCTCATTTTTTTTTTTTAAATTTTCACGATTTTTTGCAGTGTACTTTCCAATTTTCCATGTTTGTATTTTATTCTCTGGAATATTGTCAAATTCCATTCTGAGAGAAGCATGTCCATCTTCTCTCATGCACGCAGATGCAAATATTCGGTGTGATTTGTAAAATAGACGATGCCTGTGCTCATTGAAAACAAGTCTTAACAACATTCCAGGCTTCAACAGACCCTCAAAAAGGCTGGGGAAGACATTGTTGAAATATGTAAAAAGAAAACAGTAAAAAAAAAAAAAATGTATTTCTAAGTTGTCCTTAGTTTAATATTATCCTGATTTGTACTGTAAATTACCCACTTACCCGACAACTTGCTGGGCATTTTGCAAAATGCACATTAACGTTGAGAGACACATAATCATACATATACATAAATAGTCTGATAAGAAAACATAAAATTGTTTATTTGCTTCTGTACTCTGTAAAATTACTGCGGACCACTTGGGTATGTGATTTTGGGGGCTTTCTTCAAACATTGATCTTCTTGCAAGAATGTGAGGGTCTCTTAACTTTTCGCTTATGGGTAGGGCTTTTATATGACTTCATTTCATCTTGCATGTCTGCATCCCAAGTTCAAATGGATTGACTTCCTGTTTATAATGCCAGCACAAACACTGGCATACTTTGAGACTCGATTCTGTACTTGGCGGCTATGAAGTCCCTTTTTAGGTCAACTCTCTTAAGCACCTACCTCTTTTGACGTTCTGATGTGACACCAAGTATACTTTGGTATCTCTTTGGGTGAGCCCATTACATATTAAGGTCACCACAAATCAACTCCTTTATTCTTTTCTGTTTTGTGCATCCGATTTGTGGTTCAATAACAAAAGGAGCGTTGTCATTAATTCTAACTTCTTTGCTATATAGTGAATTTGTAGTAGTCAAGTTTACCATAGGCTCACGTAATAATTTCTCTTTGTTAGGCTAGTGATTTCGATTTTTGAGATATGCTATGGAAAGATTACGACTTGAAATTCCGTCATTATGGTTGTGACTTTGCATTTATTTGGAATGCTGCTTGGCCTAAGAAAGAGGTTGTGATGAGGTTTCCTTATTTCAAATTGTCTGGCCACGTGGTCGCAGAAATGCAAAATCTGACTTCTACTAAAAATTACCCCCACTTACCTGACAGCTTGCTGGGCATTTTGTAAATTCTGATTTAAAACTGCATAATAATACGTATACATAGATCACTTGAACTAATTAGGTGTTCTTCTCTCAGTTGACCATTCAAGTGTTTCATTAACGTGTACTCCTGTGAGTATATTAGACTATGAAGATTTTGTGGGTTAAACCTTATTCAAATCAATTCTTGGGGATGATTACTTATTTTCTACTCTTGCTTTTACTGGTGAAATAAAGCTGACATAAGGTATCAACCTTAATGTGAAGATTAGCAAACTTGTCTGATGAGCCATACAGGGAGCTTGACCCTTACAGAGTGTTCCGCTTCTGTGGCTTTGTGCCTATAATTTTGCAGACGATATTAACTAATGCAGAAAATAGAGAATAAATCTCCAACAAGATCCGAACTCACGTCTTTTTTTAACGTGACAGCTGCCTTACCATTTTGATCACAGAGCCTTATCTACAATCAAAGTGATGATTCAAATTCAGTCAGTCACTTATGTGCATTGCTTGATACACGCTGAGGCGATCATGTATCTTTCGATATATGACTGACGAGGCAGATATTTTTCAACATTAGGTTGCCATCCAAGGCTATAGGACCCAGTCTATCCTGCTACTTACCCATACTTTGGAGGGGGGGATAAGAAAATTTATACCTTTCCCAAGGATATTAGCACATAAGGGAATGTAATGTAATTGATTAGAATTCGAACTCGGCTCTGCGATGCCTTAATCTGAGTCGATATCCATTAATCCACTGTTCCTCTAGCCCTGTCTATAGAGGCATAGTGGAGTAATTGATAGAGCTGAGTTCGAATTCCAGTTGAGTTCATTACTTTCGTGGAGTTCATACCTTGTGAAAGGTATTAAATCAATCTCTTCTCTACCAAGTTATGGATAAATAGCAGGGCCCTAATGTAATTGCCGTCGCCCGATTTGAACCAAATTTCTGGGTACTAAAATCAGAGGACCTGCTATCTTTCTGTTCATTTTGATCACTAGCCTTTTAGAGTACTTAAAGGACCTTTTTTTTTTTTTAGATTACCTTTTGCTGTTATACTGACGACGAAATAGTTCTGTTATTTTCTTTCAGAAATTATAAACTACTGAAACTATTTTGCTCTGGCGAAATTACCCTGACAGTAACCAGGTCACTGGTAGTCATAGACACATAGTGGGATTGGTCAAACAAGCCTGCTGATTTTACTAACGAGTGTCTAGCGCCAGCCACACCTATAGCCTTGGGTGGCAACCGATCTAGAACTCTGAATTCAAAAACCAGCCTGGAGTGGGTTGGACTCCATCAATCTATCTTGCCGAGGAATGCCATTGCAACTGCAGCAGCAGTAAATCTGGTCACCCTACGACCCTAAAGGGTTACGGGCTGAAAAAATAGAGGAAATATTTGACGTTCATTAACCAGTTACCGTCGGTTGAGATTTATAAAATCTTGAAACAGTTTTTCAGTAAAATAAGCTTCTCAAGTCCACGACTCTTTCTAGAATTGATGGGGGTTTCCTTCCTAACTTTTTGTTTATGATAATGTGGAAGGTCAATATCTTGATGATGTCATTCTAGTTCTTGTCCCTTACAGTTGTTGCTGCTGTTGGAAATCTTTCTTTTTTTTATCTTTCTCCACTTCATGAAGATCAGCTATCTTAATTTACATAATGGCTACCCACTTGCTGCATGAAAATAGCTACTAAAATGGCCCTCACCATTGAAGTGGTTATCCAACAACTTTTAGAAATCTGATAGTACCCATATGATTGTTTATAGTTATTCATAATTTAAATATATATATATATATATATATATATATAATTATTTATTTAAAAATATGATTCCAATTCGCGACATAAGAGGTTTCATGTTTCAAAACAAGAGCCGAAAACTTCAATATAATTATTTGAATTAAATTGAGTTAAAATAAGCTCTGTTCCATCTTCAAGCGAATTTTTTGGGAATAACGTATTTCTGAAATTTACGCGTTTTAATAATTGAAATCAAAATTTCCATGGTAACAGCTAGGGCGAATTGTTTAAATTGGGTAGGCGAGTGTTGGGTGTTAATAATAAGTATCAGTATAGAGTTACTTTCATAGATGTCAACTCAGGGAAAGGTGGGGGTGTCTAAATTTTAAACGGAAGATGTATTAAAACACGTAAATTTCAGAAATACGTTATTCCCAAAAAATTTCACTTGAAGATGGAACAGAGCTTACTTTAACTCAATTTAATTCAAATAATTATACTGAAGTTTTCGGCTCTTGTTTTGAAACATGAGACTTCTTATGTCGCGATTTGGAATCATATTTTTAAATAAATAATTATATTTATGCTCTACTTTTGTATCGAGCAGTATTTTTTTAAAATAATAACTAAAATACTAAGGGACCTTGGATTATTTACCTAACCAGTTCCTTCCTATTTTCTATATATTTTCACACACACACACACACACACACATATATATATATATATTTCACCCCAAGCAAGGCAATAAAAACTCTAAGACTGAGTATGAAAGAATATAAGCAAAAGAAAAACACTATTCAGGAGGGAGAACAATAAAAGAAAAAGAATCCCGATGATAACGATAGACATTGCTGTTAAACTTTTGAACATCAAAATTCATTGGGAAGCAAAAGACCAAAAGGGAGTTCCATAAGCGAGAAATAAACTGTTAGCTTAGAACTTACGGCTACATCTAGCCATTTCAAATACAAAATGATGAGACCTATCTGCCAATCTAGTACTGCGCATACATTCATAATGTCTCGGTGTCATAGAGGAAATTTCTTTCAGAAAAAAATTACCATGAAAGTATTTACTGTAAAGGCATGGAGAAGCTACGTTACGGGGCTGGAAAAAGTTTCCTAAGCTGAGATGCCAGGTCAGGACTGATAACATTGCAGATACTTCTTTGGGTTTTGCATCAGACAGCTTCAATCATTAAAGCAAGGCTGTCGGCTGCTGATCAAGAGAACTGGTGTGATCATCAATGCCAAAATTATAATACGATGATACGACTTCTGGTATTGTTTCTGGTAAGAGATGCTCCCAGGCGGTCCCCTATCTAAGGATAGGTTGAACCTCTCAGATAGGGACCGGATCCTGGTAGCATCTCTTAGATAGGAGGAAAAAAAAATTCAAAATCAGCCAGAATAGGGATAGTCTTTGTATACCCTAGACACATCCACTGCTACCACAGCTGCAGTACATATGGTTCCCCAACAACGCTGATAGATTGCAGAACTCATGATTATGATTCTAAAAAAGTCTATCATTGATTCATTCATTTTTTACGGTTTATCGACCCATTGCAGGTTATTTAAAGCTCTAAAATATGTTTAGATTGTAAGAATTCTTTTTTTTTTATTTAGATAATAATGATTTAGTAATACAAGTCTTACTAATTAACCCATAGACTTGGGGAGGAAGTTGCATTCATACCTAATAATAATTATAATGTGGATGCAAACTGGGAAGAGGGGGGGATTCTATATTACACTTAATACATCCTTCAATTTGTTGTTACAATAGTTTCTATATATTTATATTCCAGAGAATGTAAATCACTCTAAAAGACATACCCTTAGTAAGTTATTTAAAGCCAGAAAATAGTTTTAGATTGTCCTCTTTTTTAGTTAATAATAGTTGAGTGATGCACGTTTTACTAATTAACCCATAGCCAGGGGGAGAGCAGGTGGATTCATACTTTTCCCAATGGTATTTGCATATAAGGGAACTCAAGGGGAATTGGAACCAGGCTCCCTAGTTAACAATTCCGAGTCATTGTCAAGCTTACAACAACTGGTATTCACAAACAGTTACCCATCTAGGTACTGAGCAGGATTGACCTTGCTTAACTTTGGTTATCGTATGGGAACCGGTGTTTCAAACTCATAGGGCTGTCAACCCCAGGAATCTATCAGACAATTGACAAAGATGAGGAATGGCTATAGGATTAGAGAGGTTCGCCTATCGTTCTGTTCGCACTCCCCCAGTCTTTTCAACAGGGGCAGAAGTTTACCCCTTTTTCCTACTTGTTTTTTAAAGTTTACTTCAACTCTCTACTCTGAATGTGTAGACTCTGAAGATTTTACTATATATTTTTTCCAAATAGGTTCGCTTATCACTCGGTTCACAACCTCCCCTGTCTTTCGTACTGGAGTAGTGGTTTATACTTTGTTTTCTGCTTAGAATTGAATTTCATGTTCCTTCTTAAGTGATTTCCATTTTCTTTAACTCCCAGTAGCCATTTGATTTTTAGTAGCATTATTGCCTTGCTTGGGGTGAATTAATTGAAATATGCCCATGCATACACCCACATGTATAAATAGATGCTTGCAGTAAGTTTCTGTAGCCTAAGCGGTAAGGCAGCTGTTGAATTAAAACAAGCTTCCTGTGAGAAAGTTGACATGGGTTTGGATCTCGCTGCAGGCTTATTGGTTATTTCCCGTCCGTTTTGCTTCCATAAAATGACGAGCTGAATGTTGTGATGAAAAGCAACTGAAATTAAGACGAAAGTAATACCAGTTGGAAAATGAATACTCGATTATAAGGAGTTGTCTCCCCTTGGAATGTTAGCTTTTTTTTTCTCTCTTGTGTTTTTTGAAGAGACATCAAAGCTCCAAATCAGTCCTAAAAAAAGAAATGCTTTAAATAGTAAAAAAAAAAAAAATAGCCAACATTTTATATATATGAAAAATGTAAACGCTTGTATATAAAAAGTTATTTCCCTTAGATTTTTAAAAATATTTGTTAATTTTATTTAATTTATTGTATTTCCCGGCGTCGAGGGTCACATACTCAAGTTTGACTTATATAGGTACCTCCACTAGTTCGGTATACGTAAGGCTTAAAATGAATTTTTAAACAGAGAAACGCTTTATTGAAGCTTTCATTTTAGATTTAATTGAAAGCTAAAAGATATAAAATTTACTATTTCCAATAAGGAACGTACTCTGTGGTGTATTTCAAACAGAAATTATATTGATCGGATTCGATTTTAATTTTTTCAGTAAAATCGATAAAAACAGCTATTTTGACACACTTGTAAACAAATGTTCATTCTCGGTTTTAAAAATCTTGCAAAAATAAAATATATATTTCTGAAACGTTATTTGAGGAAAATTAACAAACTTAAAGTTAAAATAATCTGATTTGAAATAAATATTACTTACTTATAGCATAAAATGTTGTATACAAGCATTTCTTAATCACGTGCTCTTGCTTTTCTGAAGTGTAAATCGATTTATTGACAGCCAAATGACAGCCGAACGTGTTCATAGTTAAGTATGGTGGATCAGACGATAAAGCTTATATGAAGGAGTTTTCCCCTAATGGTGAACAACCTTTAAAACACGTGACCTTTTAATGAAAATGTTATAGGTTTGACGATCCATACTTAGTTATTCTGCATGTATATCACACATACAAAAACAAATCAGAATTCTTTTTAAAATATCCGGAGAAGTCAGATTGTAATAAGTTTTAAAATATATGATTAGTAAATATAGTTCTGCTTAATATCAATATTTTCTAAAAATCAAATTGAAACTGAATTCTAAAATCTTTATAAATTATTCAATTTAAAATTGTAAAAAATCAAAAATCTTGTAAATATTCATTTTTCATCGAAAAAATGTTTTTCTTCAGACAATATTTTCTTTAATTATTCATAAAAGCAATTAAAAGCTTATCTGATTCAATAATGTCTTAGTTTTATTGCGTTTTTTTTTTAATTTTTCGAATCCGAACAGATTAAAAAAAAAAATCGATGATTTTAAATTCTTCAAAGCATTCTGCTTTTAAC
Source organism: Acanthosepion pharaonis (assembly GCA_903632075.3). NCBI lineage: Eukaryota > Metazoa > Mollusca > Cephalopoda > Sepiida > Sepiidae > Acanthosepion > Acanthosepion pharaonis. The sequence continues at coordinate 21,667 of CAHIKZ030002922.1, read as the reverse complement.
TAATATAGTCACTAAAACGTATCACGTTGAATTTCTCAAGTTTTCATAAAATTAAATAAGGGAGTGAAACACATATAAGAAAATATTTTTATCAAGATTTTCTACTAAAAAATTTTAAAAAATAATTTCATTCATTTGTGAATAAGACCTGAAAGTTTCATTAAAATTTGACAGTTATTTAATTTTTGCAAGAATTTCCAAATTAATATCTGTCACCGCAAAAAAAGAGGCTAAAATTTGCTATACTGAAAGTTAATACAAACGTTGACGCAAGAAAAACAAGTTTTTTAATCAAAATTTCGAATGTTCTAAAATGGAGTAAAAAAAAATGTCATTATTCAAAAAATACTTTGATCCTTCCTTTTAATAATAGCATAAAGATTTTGACGATAAAATTATGTTGTCGTTACGTTTGGAATTTGGATATTTTTTTTAGCGATTTCGTGGAGGTACCTATATATATTATTCAGACATGTTGGGTTTAATAATATCGACAAGTTTTGTCTATCAATTTTTTTTCTTAACTTCTTCACGTTTCCGAATTAGTTGTTTTATATAATCAGTAAATTCACGAAAGTTCATTTTTGTTTTTTTTTCCTTCGAGTACTGTCGAATGTGCTACATTTGTTTTCAAGAATTGTTTTTTGTGTATGTTTATGTAACTGTTTTTGGCGATTCAGGCGTTCTCACGTTTTCTGGAACTAATTTTAACTAACTCAAGGTGACATCATTTAAACTGAATTTTTATGTGTATTTAAATAAAAGTTATGCACACTTCAATATACGATCCCTATGGAGAAAATACCTTATTTAATGTTGGGTGCTTAAATAATAGAAGGTTTTAAATTTAACTGTTTTCTTTTTCTTGTTTTTTAAAATTTTATAGTAAACCAACAGACATGATTATAAAAAAATTAAAATTATATATATATATATATATATCTGTCTATCTGTATTTCAGAGATGAGGTATTGTAATTATTTTCATTATTTACATTGTTCGTACTGTTGTTCTCATCTTTATTGCCGTATTCACAATTGAATATGGCAATAGAGACGAGGGCAACAGTCAAAGAATGTAAATTTATATATATATATATATATATATATATATATATATATATATATATATATATATATAAGTAATTGACGATCCTCAAGAATCCATTCGGTTATAATTTATTTCATGAATATATACAAGTATTTTAATAATTTTTTGTCTGTACTTATTATTATTATTATTATATTTAACTTTCTTTGGATTCATGTCCTCCTTGGAATTATCCCTACCAATTACCAACGGATATATATGTATATATAAAGTAACCTTCGGCCTGTAGCTAAATTTTCGTGGGAAACATTTTCATGCCTTCTTTCAATTGTGAATAATAAATGAATAAGAGGCAGACTGCCCATGTTTAGACATTATCCATTTTTGATATATTTTAAATTTAAATTGATCTTTTAAGTTAAAAGGGAGACAACTCATAAATGAACAATCTTATACCGTGAAACACGCGATTGACATGTCCGCATTTTTAAAAAATGGCGTTTCTTTGTGATCTATTTATTAAAAATAATAATAATAATAATAATAATAATAATAATAATAATAATAAAACCTGTATGAATTCAAAGATTTTTGCATCAAAAAGGTATTTTCCCGGATTTGGAAAAGGGTTTGTATTCTTGATTTTTTTCTTGTCTGGTAAAACCAGAAAAAAATAAAGGAAAAATAAAAATTGAACTTTAATGTAAGCAGAATGCTATATTCTAATAAATGGAACTTGTATTCTTGATACAACATTATTTTATACACGCGTTGCTTTTACTTTTTGTTCTTGGCTCATCTCGTCATGTAAAACCGACCTTGTGTCATATCTTGCCTTAGTGAGGAATTCGTGTAAATAAATATACCTTTGTTGCGGGTCGTATGCTGAGTGACGTGTATCAGAAGGTAAATTTTTATAAAGGTGAAAGTTTGCAATTTGGATTATCCCACAACAAATAGATTACAGTTACACAAAGAACCTAAGGACAATTGCATAGCAAGGAATAACTGAACATGATTAGAGATCAACAATAGAGATTTTTATATACAATAAATACACATGCAAAGATAAACAGAATTTTTGTTGGTTTGGTAATTGAGATAATGTTGTGAAGAATATTCATGCAGAATTGTGGTAAGTAAATGCTGATGCTTTTGGCTTGTTATTAAAATTAAAATAATTTTTATTTCTGCGTAGTAAAATATCAAAATGTATTGTTCAACTGTTAGTGTACGTGTGTGTGTGTTATTTATGAGTCAGTATTAAAGTTGCTAAGAGTTGTTTGCCTTTAACTGATAGGCTAAATTGATGAATGTACAATTACTTTGACGTAGTGAAAATATTCACTCTTTAAGTCAATTGTAGGTGATGAAATATCCACGTGGACAATGGTTATTTGAATGCTGCGTTGAGTTTGTTGAGAAACTTTAATTGGTTGCGAGTCAGTAAATTGAACAGCGTGGAGTTTGTATAGATCTCTTAAAATTTGATGACTGACTGACTTGAATTGCGTCATGTGTTTGTTTATATAGAGATGGGTGTTTAAAATTCGGCTCCAGGGACCTTAGGCGGGAAAAGGTTCTGTTGTGACTTTACTACAGTTTTAACCAATAGAAGATTGAATTTTACTGAAACGAAATGTTGATTGATTAAGGCTTTGTTTTATAGAAGGAAACATTCTCCCGAAAGGGGTGGAAGGTTAATATGGAAGATTCCACGCCTTCCTTAATTTTTCTTTCCAATTTACTTTTCTTTTCCAATTGCCATAACGTAGATTCCCTCTACCTTTTCCATAAATATTTTCATGTTAATCGTTCTGATGAACTTTCCTCTTTGGTATCTAGACTTTATGAATGTAAACGCAGTACTAGATTGGCGGCAAGGTCTCATTATTGTTAGACTATGCTTAAAATTAAATCTCTTTCTGATTCGCTGTAGATGTCAGCCAGATGTGAACGCTAAGGAAGCAAAAATAAACTTTAAAAGAGACATAGATGTAACCGTAAGTTCTATGCTAGAAATTCCTTCTATTGCACATCTCTCTTCCGGCTTCTTGTTTACCAGTAAATTTTAATCTTCAAAAATTTAAATGCAATGTCTTCTGCCTTCTTACTTCATTTTTTTTTTATTGTTCTCTATATTTAATAATGTTTTCTTTTTCTCATATTCTTGCACGCTCAGTAACTTCTTGCGTCTTAGTGGCTGTATTGCCTTACCTGGGGTGAAATGATAAAAACCAAATAAAAAAAAATGTGAATAACTATGAACACTCATATGGGTACTATCAGGTTTCTAGAGATTGTGGGATAATCACCTCAACCGTTAAAGTCTTTTTAGTGCTTATTGTTGTGGGTCGCTAATATGTTTCAGTAAATATTTAGTCGTAACGGGGTGGATGCGTTGAGTGTTGTTAATAAAAGTTAACCTGTTATATGTATTTGTAGTTGATAGAGGATTTCTTTTCTCTACAATGAATAAATCCTACAACAATAACATAAGCAATAAGACTTCGAGAAACGTGTTGACATTAATGACAAAAATGTGTATTTTTCTTTTCGTGATGGTAATTACAATATTGGCATTGTGTATTTTAAAAATGTTCTCAGTGTTATTGTCTCTTTAAAAGTTTGTGCTTACTTGTTTTTGCTTGCTCCGAGAATTTCGTTGTTAAGGGTAGTATTTGAGACCGTCAACTGTCGACTTTCACGGAGCGATGGTGATACGTGTCTGTAGTTCCTTTTTACTGCTGCTACTGCCACTACTACTCTACTCTATTGACTTCGCTTGTGGTGGAATAGTCGTTTTTATAATAATGAAGTTTCAGATTTTAGAATGATGAAATATCAACATATATCATCACTGGTGACCAGATTGTTTTAGACAATGAAAGTTTTATCTTTATTCCCAGGATGCTGAAATATCCTTATCATCATCCATCACTGGTGGAAAGGTTGTTTTTAAAATGGTGAAATATCATCATTATTCTAGAACAGGGGTCGGCAACTCATTCGACCCCGCGACCCGGATCGTGTTATAATTATGGGTCGCGGGCCGGACCACGGCCATTAATGAAAAATTAAGGAAAATTACATATGCAGACCCCTGTCAACCTAAATATTTAAAACCATAATGAAAATAAACATTGAGAAATCAGAAAAACAAAAGAAAATCTAAAATGAAAAAAACACCTAACAAAAATTACTTTTCCTCAAGGAACGTCAAAATACTTCAATGTGAAAAAAAATCAACCGAAGTGAAATGGATGAAATTATGACGTGTAGGTTTGAAACTGTTATTGAAAATTGTTCCACAAACGAACCACACACACACACATCAAACAAAAACGAAGCCCATATACCCATACATACGAGTACAATACAATACATGCGGTATCATCCACACATTCATGAGGCATCTATGTATAATGCGCGTATGTTTAACTGTCTTTAGATTTCTGCTACCTCGCATGTCAGTCCCTCCCTGGCCTCTTTCACTTTATCGTTCCTTTTGCTTCTGTTATCTTTTAATGTAGCCAAGGGTCATAACAAATATATATCCATTATTTGACATTAAACGTAGGCAACGCAACTTGGTAAAATAAGTCTCATGAAAGATAACTGGCAGATTGTCTAATATTTTTAGTGCACTGAGATGTGTAGACATTCTATGGAAAATGACATATAACAAATTTCATTTGAAGGTCGTCTCTCATGTTAAAAATAGAGTCATTGGTAATCAGGCTCGCGGGCCGGTCAAAATGCCTTCGCGGGCCGGATCCGGCCCGCGGGCCGTAGGTTGCCGACCCTTGGTCTAGAACATAATATCGTCATCATAATGTTGCGGTAATCAACACTTTGGGAGTAAATATTTATGGCTCCTGGAGTATTTATCCCACAAACAATATTAACGGACTCAGTGCGAGTCCAGGTAAAAAACTAAATAACATAAAACAATATAAAACAAACGAGGACTAATTTCAGATATTAACAAAAGGAACTGTAATAAAAGAAGAAAAGACGAGAACAACTGTACGAACCATGTAAAAATTTAAGAGATGCTCATAAATATTCATCAGGGCAACTGAAAAGTCTAGGTAAATTATGAAAGATGCTAAGTGACATAATTTAATGTCTAATAAACAAAAGTAAATCACAAAATGTATCACCTATCAAGCAAAGTTGAATAGTGTTAACATATTAACTATAAGCAAAATTAATTTTCTCTTAAAAATATCAAGAAATACATAACCCCATTCGACCAGAACAAGAAAATTAAATTATAATCTAGAAAAAAATTTAAAACAGCTAACCTTATTATCAACAATAAATAGTACACCTGCAAAATGAAAATTACAGAGAATAAATATTATTTACGAGTTCAAATGACCCTTAAGTCACTGTGTTCTTGATCAAGCCAAACTCATAAAGAATTATAATGGTCATACAACTAAACGCCTATTTAGACGACTCACGTTACACCTACCCGACCATAGCTCAACCAGGACTCAATTAAACACACACAAAAATCTACCAAACTCAATCCGTAACGTACTAGAAGAAAATGCAAGTACAATAACCTCATCCACATGTAAAAAGGATGAGAAATAATTGAAGCACTAATAATAAAAAAGAAAAAGCCAACATTTAATACCATTAACTATGAACGCAGCTACAATGTGCCGACCGTGTTTGGAAAATAAAATACAGTAGAATCCCTCATATCTGAAATCCCTCATATCCGGATTGCCTCATATCCGGAATCCCGCATATCCGAACATGATTTTGATGTGTATATTTGAACTATTTGGGTGACTTGTAACTGCTTTGAAATTTCTGTTTTTGAGGAAATTTACTTTGGATAATTGCTTATTTTACCCTAATGGATTGTATTGGTGCAAAAAGATGATGGGAATAAGAGGAAAGGATGACAAGACACGTCTGCAACAAGATAGCGACGAGATGCATGATTGGGAAGAAACCTAGACTGAAATTGAAAAAGCTATTGCACTGTTTTTATAACAACAAACAATTTTATATAGTAATCGTTGTAATAATACAGCAGGAGTTATTTCCCGTTAACTGCTATTTGAATTAGCTAAGACTTAAAGGAAGATATATTTTTGGATATGGACTCACAGAAAAGATTTCAGTTCAATATTTAAATATTTAATTAAATTAAAAATTTCCAGTAATTAAAATACTTTGATGTATTTCAAAACTTGTTTAAAAAAGAAAATAGAATGCGGAGTTTTCGTATCTCTTTCTTAATATATTGATGTTTTAATTTTCCATGTTGACAATAATAAAGTAATATCTTTTAGTCGTAAGCTGAAAAGTAATTCCGAGAAAGACAGACCGAACACATCCGAATATACAGACATATTTTCTTCCAAGATACACCATTGCAGGTCATGTTTCAAGGGAGGTAATTCATTATCATATTTGTATAAGTTATTACCCTTGAATCGTAAAAAACAATCCAGCATTTTATTATTCATATTTGTTCTTGTGATGTATGTCAGATTATCAAAATGTCAAATGACAAAGATGCCAGATTATCAAGATGCTGATCTTTAATTAAGTAAATCTCGCTCATAAAATTATATTGCTTGGCCATCTCTGAATCCAATGGATTTCCTAGGGAAATCTCATCGAGTTTCCTACATGCTATTTTCTCAAAAGTGAATTCAACAAACATGGTAAGTCAGTGAAAAAACAGATTTTGCAATACTAAACGGAGGTAAAATGCTTGCGATGGAAAGACACAGAATTAACTTCTGTTACGCCATGACAGATGCCTGTCGGCGGAAAAATAACTTTTAATATTATTAAATCTGAATTCATACATACATATACATACATGAAGAAGATGAGTAGAGAATTTTATTAACGACGCATGTCACCAGAGAAGCGTATAACCTCATTCGCTACTCAAGTTAATATATATATATATATATATATATATATATATATATATATATATAACAAAAAATCAGTGTATGAAAAAAATAATCAGGAATCTCTGAGTATAAGTTTGTATAATAAATCAAATTAATTACCCTCACCTTAAAGAGATATACGCTTCTCCGGCGAAACGCGTCTTTAATAAAAATTTCAACATTGACTCATCGTCTTCATTTTGTTCCTGATCTATTATAAACCTCTACACACACGCACACACACACACACACACACACACACATATATATATGCAAAAATTTAGATATAGGTGACATATATCGTTCACACACCTCCCTTGTTTCCTGTTTAGGATTCGGTTTTTCGGTTCATCCTAAAGTTTTCTCATTCTTTTTTACTCCCATCAGCCCTTTGCGTCTTAGAGACATTATCGCCTTACTTAGGGTAAATTTATTTAAAAAAAATAAAATAAAATAAAAAAAGACAAAAAGAAAACGTTTTTTAAGGGACGAAACCAGTTGTTAAAGAAAAGTTTTCATTTTGTCTTTTATTCATATATATATATATATATATATATATATATATATATGTGTGTGTGTGTGTGTGTGTGTGTGTGTGTGTGTGTGTGTGTGTGAAATATATAGAAAATAGGAAGGAACTGGTTAGGTAAATAATCCAAAGTCCCTTAGTATTTTAGTTATTATTTTTAAAAAATAGTGCTCGATACAGAAGTAGAGCATAAATATAATTATTTATTTAAAATTATATTTTAAATAAATAATTATATATATATATATATATATATATATATATATATATATATATATATATAACAGGACATTTGAATATTGAACCTACAACTTATCACTCTACTCTTCTTCTCTCTCTCTCTCTCTCTCTCTCTATATATATATATATATATATATATATATATATATATATATATATATATATATATATATATATATGACAACATATACGAAATATAGCTGCGACCCGACAAATATTTGAATATATTTTCTGTTTATACGTTTTTTGTTGTTTTTTTATGGATACACTTATTTGAGTGAATGTTTTTTTTTTTTTAATTAAACAGAATTAATTACATTCTGAATGTTCGAGAGATTTCGTAGAAAATAGGCATAATGACAGTTTTGTATAGGATACAGGTTCGAATCTTATCGGAGGACGCATATTTTCGTTAACATTCATTAAAATATGAAAAAAGAAAAGAAAAAGACTATTTTATTTTGAAGAAATCAATGAGTCATTTCTTTTTCAAGGAAGCGGTTTCCGAAATCTAAACCTGATATTTTAAAGAACCGTTGGGAACCTAATTTTGGTGAACGTCAAAATTTGGATTTCTTTTTTTGTGCATTCCGAATCGAAGATGAATTCACTGCGTCAAAACTCGGCATTTAAATGCGACTTTTTAAAAAAGTAACCTGGTAGTTTCATTAAGAGCATATCCTTTGTAAAGTTCAAAATAGAAGTACACTTTGGGTGTAAAAAAGAAAACAATTTTATTCTGGCGCTGATGTGGTTTTGTTGTATGATTTTGTTAGGTTGGGATCAAATATTGATCAAATATGGATCAAATATTGATCAAATATGGATCAGAATCGGACAGGATAACACGCAAACATTCAATAGGATAGGAAAGGACGTAATCAAAAGATAACCTTGAAAATTTATCATATGTTAACCATATGAATTTAATACGGAATTTTTGCATATTGATTATTCGTGATTATATCGTTTCAAGAATATTTGGCGTAAAATAAGTACAATATAGTAAATTAGTAAAATACAGACTTCGCCCGCTCGCTATTTGGTAATTTTTCTAGCAAAAATTAGTTGTTTTTCTATGGGATTAATGTTCATTATTTATGAAAAGTTGAAGGGGTTTTAGGCGTTCAATATATTTGTGACCGTAAAGAAATTAATTGGTCGGGCATGGGGGGAGGCTTGTTATAGTTATGGAAAGTTTTACAAATAGATGCCAACTTGTTAAAGGCCAAGTAAAATGCAAATTTCAAACACTTTGCTGTATTATATAACACAATATTTCTAAACAGAACTAATTTTGATATGAAAAAACAATCCTTGAATAAATGAACACTAATGAAGGACAATTAATTAATGAAATATACTTAAATCAATACGCAAATTAGGTAAAACTGAAAAGTTATATTGACTCGAAATAATATATAACTCAGATAAGTAGAATTGGGACCTTCAGGGGTATACCCCCTGACGAGGCTATGCCGAAGGGTAAACTGTTTGTTATCAAGGAAACAGCTACCTGACACCGCTTTTAACGAGGTCTACAGGGAATTTTTGGCCGAGCCTACGGGCTCGGACACCTGACAACAAAACTCGGCCTTGTGCGTGACCACCGATATAGACGCCTTGTGCCACATATTGCTGCATAAGGCTGTGGGTTTAACCTTTAACCTCAAAATTCGTGGGAGAATTGAGCTCCAATGTCGCATTTATTCATATAGATGAGTATTTGAATGACAGATAAATTTAGTATGCAGAGGAAAAATGGAGAAATTACACGAAACATTTGAAAGATTAATAATATATTAAAAAAAGGCTTCTTTAAATTTTCCTATGACAAGCATTCGACAGAATAAAGATAATGAACAAATAAAATACATTTATAAATCTAAAATGTCTCATCTTTATTAAAGTTAAGCTTTAATAAAACTTAAACATTCTTACTGTTCTTTATCTTGTAAAAACCGGATTGTAGATGGACCAATACTATTTATATTAACGATATTTCCAACGTACAGGATTCAAGTAAACAACAATAACTCCATATTGTTAATCAACAAATATATATTGAAATAACATACAAGAACAAACATGCAATAAAATTGTTTTCAATATAATTAAATGTTTTCCTGAGCATTTTAATTCATGTCAAATAATGATAAAGAATGATTTTTCCATAATACTGACAAAATCAAGGTATTTATTCGATATCTGATTCATAAAAATCAAAAATATTCCACCTTATTAATGATATATATTTTATAGTAAGGTTCATCCTATACAAGGCTCGGCGGCTACTTGAGCTATAGGGTTACATTATAAGTAGATGTATGCATATGCTCTTTAAAGTCTAAGAGGAACATTTATAGATAATTAAAATTTAAAATTAAGCATAGCCTTTTTTATTCATGTGTGTGTGTGTGTGTGTGTGTGTGTGTGTGTGTGTGTGTGTGTGTGTGTGTGTGGACTCTCACGTTGTATTCAATGTATGAGGGTTCCTAGGGCTGACAGCCCAGACACCAGCATATAGGATTTGATCATAGTGGTGAAGGTTTTGTGCAGAACCAACCACACTTGTTGAAGGGCCAAATATAGAGACCTGGTGCAGTATGTGCCACAAGGTCCCCAAATAACCTTCCACAGGTTTTGAATTCAGAGTTGTCCTAGACCAGTTGTCATCCAAGGCTATAGAACCCAGTCTGTCCAGCTATGGGTAAATAGCAATTTACCCATAGCTGGAGGGAGAAGAAGAAGATTCATACCTTTTCCAAGGGTATTAGCACGTAAGTGAATGTAATGGATTCGACTGGAATTCAAACTCGGTTCTCAGATTCCTCAGTCTATGCCATTTTCCACTATATATATATATATATATATATATATATATATATATATATATATATATATATATATATATAAAGATACATAGATAGATACATAGATAAATAGTAATACATTATTTCTTTTTAATATACTTTATCAGATTATTGACTAGATTTTCTTGTCCACATATTGGAAACTACATAGGATTAATTAGTGATATAAGAATTATAAATCTTGAAACATTTTTAAGAAAAGCATTCACTGACCTGAAAAAGAAGTTATTTTTTAAATGCATTCTATTTGAGCTTGTTTTTTTTAAAGTTTGATTCTGTTGGACGAATTCTCAACTTTTTTCGTATGAGTTTGTAAAAAATATTTAAAATTTATAGAATATTTAATTATAGGATTAAAAAATAAATTCAAATACGTTAGACATGTCCAACTTAACACAGTTGCTGTTTATATTTTGAAACTTCATTTCTGCTGAGATAACTATGGGTGATTTTCTCTTTTTTCACTTTGGGATGTGTAAGCGATCTGGGATTACAAAGGAAATGTTTGCCGCAGACAATTTACACGTCACAGAGAATAAATCACGAAGTTCAGACTTGAACATCGGAGGCAGAAAGAAATGCTGAAAGCTTGATTCGCAGGTACTATCTCACGAATCACAATGCACGCAACCAGTCAGAAAAATAACTCATTCTCCAACAAACGCGGTAGCCAAAATACCCGAATTTCCGGTATTTATTGTAAAAAATTACAATTGTGGCACAAGGCCGAAAAAGGGGGAGGGGTTGAAGCTGGTCTTAACTAACTATCCTATACCTAGCTAATCCAATTCACGACCCATTCATACATTACAATTTCCACATTCACCACACGAACTCGTCCGTCACCAATCAATCCTCCATACACCATAATACCACATTCTCCCTAGGGAGACCTACAAAACGCACCCCGTGTCATAAAAATTTAATAATACTAAAATATATATATAAAATCTATGATGAAAAAATGAGAGGGTGATGAAGCCAATAACAAACTAAAAAGTTAACACAAATCAAATTAAACATAACTGATGTTAGTAGGGACCGTCCAACCCTCAAAACAGAGGAGGTTGGGAATCTCAGGCTGGATCATGACAAAAGATGTGGCCGGGTACATGCCGGAAACAACACTTACTCACATTAACTAGGTACACAAAAGCTTGTCTAACCTAACCAAAGGAAAGTCTCCACAGGCAACCACCCTGATGTGACGTAGGCTTGACCTAAAAGAGAAAATCAGGGCTAGCCCCGTTCAAACGAACCAAGCTCACCTCAGTCAACCACCTTTCGAATGCATGCACTTTCTATCAGTTCTAATCTTCATCTTGAACTGATGCTCAAAGAATTGGATCAGATCCTGATGAGAAAGATGAGTGCCCGCAAGACTTCCTCCTGTCGCGTCGTCCATATCACCATTCGGGCCGTGGCTAGCAGCGTCAAAAACACTATCCGTTTCACCCCGGAATACGGGGGCGACACATTGTCTCACGCGTATGCGCGATCAATGGGCACAAGCTTTTCGAGAGCGAGACGAGCCGTCGGCTCGCCGACATGGTCCCATAAGGGGCGGACCCGGGGGCAATGGTAGAAGGCGTGCGAAGCCATTTCTTGTAAACCAAGGTCACACCGTTCACAGTCTGGCAAATCCGCCAAGCCCCATATGAAGGCCTTGTCATTGAGAGGCAGCCGATTCCGAGCCAATCGCCAGGTAAGCGAAAACTCAGGGTTACTGAGGTAAACCGCCGCTGGCGCCCAAGACCAGTAAGAGCAAAATCCATCCACCGACAAGCCGAGATCCTCACGTAGGGAATCCTTTGCGACCCCCTCCACGAACAAGCGATAGAAGACCTTCCTAGGCCGAGAATGGTCACTGGAGCGAGGAACGGCCAACAAGGTCGACCGACATTTTCGAAGGAAATCCGATTGATCCCGGGGTTTACGATTGCCCTCAACCTGCGAGATTGGGGGGGGGGATTCATAGTAAGCCGAGGGAACGCGTTCCTCACAATCTCCTCCATAATCGGATCTCCACGCGTCAACACGCGGCGTAGGAAAGCCAACCTCGAGGCACGTTTGTGGCTCTCCAAGTGTGGCATTCCCAGCCCCTCCCCCATGACACGGACGTTGTACAGAGACTCGTCTGTCGACCCGATTCCCGCGTCTCCTCCATAAAATGGAGGATAGCGAGCGCCCGAGCGCCTATCCTATGGCCGTCACAGAGAGGAAGTACGGACAATCGATAAAGGACAAGAGGGAGAATGTATGTAGCACACACATCCGCTCTGCCCTTCACGGACAACCTCCGTCGATGCCAAGTCTGGCCGGCAGCATCGACCTTTGCTCGTACTTCAGACCAATTTTTCTCCAGCTGGAGGTCGGGTCACCTTTTCGTACCGATCAAAAACCTTCTCTACCGCCTCAATGTCGCTGTGGGACGACACGAAAGCAGATACCTCATCGGCGCACGCAGAAACCCTGGCTCAAGCTCCTCCAGGAAATGCAAGCCCTGTCCCTCAGCCGGCGAAGAAGAGGCTCCAACGCCAAAGCATAAAGTAGGGGCGATAGTGGAAAACCCTGACGAACCGACCTAGACAGCGCAAAAGCGTCCGACAACTTCCCGTTCACCTGTACCACAGCACTGGGGAAGCGATGCAGGAGGCTAATCCAGCGACAGAAGTCGGGTTCGAATCCGGCGGCCTGCAGGACAGTAGCAAGATGGCGATGGTCAACCCTATGAAATGCCTTGGACTGATCCAAATTGATCAGCGCGGCCTCATCGTCCTCTTTTAATCCCTCTATGATCGTGCCGATCAAATGCAGGTTGCTCTGAATTGTTCGGCCCTTCACAGAACATGTCTGCTCCGGACCCAACAGAGATTTGGCAACTGACTGCAAACGTTCCTGCAGGATCTTGCCTCTGTGTTTAGCAGAGTTATGGGCATGTAATCGTCTAGGTTTCCCCAACACCCTTGCCCTTTTTTCAACAGCGTGATCACACCCCCTGGAAAACCGGTCGGGGAGGGACCCTTGCCGGAACCAGTTGTTGAACACCACTGTCAAAATCGGGACAAAGATGTACGACAGCCTCAAGTACAATTCATAGGGCAAACCATCCAGATCGGGCGACTTGCCTCTGCCGACCTTCTTCAATGCCGCGTAGACCTCGCCATCCGTAATCTCTCCCCTCGCAGCTAGCCGCTTCCAGTCGGCGAAAGCCGAGGAAAGTCAATAAATAGCTGCGAAACTCGTCCTCACGAAGACCAGGCTCCTTGGTAAACCGGCTTTCGAAATGCCGCCGAAACGCCTCGCACATGTCGTAGGTGGCCCGAAAAGTACGCCCCATCGGGGTTTCGACTTCACGAATGTAACGATAGCCACCTCCACGGACCTCTTCCTTGCGCAATTGTGCGCCCATGTTCACAGATTCGGAAGAGATCTTGCTTAACTTATGTCTAATTACCTGGCCTATGAAGCGCTCGCTATTCAAAAGCTCCACGGCCTCCCCAGCTAAGGCTATCTCTACGGGATCCCCCCCCCAGCCACCGCCTGGGAAAGACTTATCAGCTCTATCTAGGGCAAGCCGTTTGCTGAAATCAGTGGTGAAGGACCTAATTCTACTTTTAAGTCTGCCCCACCACCTATTCCCGATAACCGCCTCCACTAGCTCCCGCTGCACTAAACTAGTTAGCCGCTCCCGGAAGTACCGCCTGTCCAGTAAAGACAAATTGAACTTCCAGTAACCAGCCATTCTAGGCCTATGAAAAAAAAAAAACAAAAAAAAAAAAAAACCCGATTTTCCTTCCTGATTCGAGAACACCAACTGCTTTTATCGCCGAACATTTTTTCCATTTGTCGACAGCTGGGAGAGGATGTTCAGTAATTTCATATCTACATACTTTTATAGCGACTCCTGCGACGGACTTGTTTTTTTTTTTTTGTTTTTTTTCATTCAAACATTCTATGTCATGCGGAATACGTGCCCTTTTGTTTGGTAAGTAATTTTCCTTTTCGCCACATTTTCCGTCGTAGAATACAGGCGACGCGCTGTAGCTTCGTTTGACGAGGTAAGTCACCGTTTTCTTCGCTATACTCCCCCCTGATCTCACTATCACAAATTGAACAGCCTAGAGCAGCTCTCTTTATATCCTTGTGCTTCGTCGTAATGGCACTATTTACCTTACGCATTTCGAAGATTATTTTTTGATTGTTTAGATTATAAAGTAAACGATGAGGAACTTAGTTGTCAAATGTATGATTAGGTTATCATTTTAGGTGACAATCAGTTCATTCAATATCTCAAGCAAAATAGTGCCGAAATTCATCAACATTCTAATTATAGTTTTTACCCAAAATCAACCAATAATTAAATAAAATAAAAATTAACATTTCTTGAATTTTAAAATTATAAATTTAATACAAGAAAAATACATTTTGTGAGAACAATCTGCTTGTTTATTTTTGCACAACAAATCAAATCTTTGTTTAGTATGTATTAATGCTGATCTCAAGACAAGGTCCATGTTTTTTAATAATGGAACAAATTTTGTTTTAATTCAATACTAAAATTCTGATTCACAAATGTGTTGCGACAAATGGTAAAAGGTTTCAGTCGCTAAATAGTATGACATTGGAAATTCAGCATGAACACCAAGTCAAAAAGAATTTAAGATTCAAGATATTCTTATAAAATTAAAACCTGAGAATTGTATCACTTGAAAGTTTGAAATATTATTCCCAGCAAATTGCAAATGTTTTTACGTGTTCTATATCAACTGTGAATGGATTTGGAATTGAATCCAAGTCGTTATTGCATAATTTTAGAAATATCATGAGAACTACTTTCTAGACTCTTCAAGTGATCAGTTATTGTTTGATCAAATAAAAAGTCAATGCATTTTCGAATTAAAATCATTTGCATAAAATTTCTAAATCATTTTCTATTAAATAAATAATGTTCATTATTTTTGTTGTAAATTCTCAAGAACAAAGAAAATGTATAAAGCCACTTTTATATGTTTAGGTTTTATTATAATTTAATCATCGCTTTTGAAGACAATAGTGTCAAGGAGAAACCGTCCTTTTTTAGTTTTTATCATTGTTAGACTAGATAGAAATATTGTATTGTATTAGAAATCGTATAAAAATAAAATATATTTTAATCAAAATGTCTCTTCGTATGTTTTGACTGAATTAAGTTTTAAGTAATTGAAATTTGACACAAATTTAAATTAAAATGAAAAGACAAATGTATATGCGAGTAGCATAGCGGTTATTAAGGTGGAAAGTGGAATCAATAAGCCAAGTTCAAGTTCCGCTCGGATTTGTTGCGTTCACTTTTGCATAAATTCACTTGTGAAAGTATGAATCCATCTTTTGCTTCCAGCCATGGGTAAAGAGTTTAGGGTTAGGTGAACTAGGCTCTCTATCCATGTAACTCCAATTATATTCTTATCAGCGTTTGCTTACTATGAACGTAGATAGAGTTGCACCCCCACTACCACTTATATTTAACTTTTGGGGTTGGGGTGGGGGTTATAATTGTATAAATTCCAATTTCAAATCAGTTGTGTACAAATCTTGATAAATTTGAGAATTGAAGCTCTTACAATTTATCTAAATGAATAAAGAAATGAGTTTTGCAATCTCAAAAATAATAAAAAATAATAAGCAGCAGAATAGACAAGTAATTCATTAAAGACATATTTTAGAATTAACTGTAAATAATTTAGCGACGTATTAAAATCATTTTACGAGAGTGATAAACACTCCTATTTATATTAAATTAACATAAACCCCAAAAGTAATAGTTATTATTGATTTAACAGTTGAATAGGACGCAATATTTACAAGATTTTGCAAATCATATTGAATAAAGAGAATCCATACAACTAACACTAAATACTTAGTTTACTGTTGTATATTACGCTTTTCAAAATGCATAAATACTCCCAATCACGTTAAATTTAAAGAAAATTAAAATGCAACATTTAATACACATTTAAGAGTTGAATTAAAACGCATTTTATTTTTTTTAATACAGTAAGTTATACTGAATAGTGTGAAAATTTAAAATACTTAGTATATTGCCGTACAAGTCTAATAAATAGTCCGATTCATATTAAATTAAAAGAAACCTGTAAATTTACATAATCAATTATCCAACTAATAGCATAGGTACTCGACAAAATTTACACATCCTACAAGTTTTATTAAATAAAGATAGACCTTAGAAATATTAAATTCATAATTTACCGGCATATGATAAACATATTTTACAGATTTCATAAAAATGTTCAATTAATATTTAAGGAAAACTCAAATTAATATTTTACTCATGGAACGTGAAATAATATGCTTTTTTACGAAGCTGAGAATATGTGAATGTTAAATAAAGGAAAATATTAGAACTAATTAACAAATTTGTTGTGAAACTAAGAAGGCTGCGTGAATATTTAAAGTTGAGCTGCAAATAAAACATGCAATATCCACAAATATAAATTATAAAAAAGGGTCAAATGGTAACTATATTCAATTCCGAAAAAATGACAATTTTGTTTTATAATATGTGTGCTAGAGTATATTTAAGAGAAAAGGTTCTTTACTGCTTCAGAAGTGTTCAATGCCAAAAGTAAGTAAAAGTTGTCTGCCTTTTACTATAAAGGTAAAATTTTAAATAAGACAGAAATTTTTTCTATGAAAAATATTGAGTGGAAAAGTTTGTAGTGTAAATTTTCCTAATCTCTCATAAAGAAAGTTGTTTCTTTGACGTCTCTCTGAGTTGTAATTCTCGTTTGTATCCCTTGCGTGTGAGAATCTCAATGCTGAATAAACTTGTAGCTTTAGAAGAGTCTTTTAAAGAGAAAAGTTCTTGTTGCTGGTTTGAAAATGTTTCGTATGTTTGTAATTTAGTTTGGAAAATGTCGTACGTACGTTCATACGTGAATATGTTTTTATAAATAAAATTATGTTGATATAAAACGTGATTTAAAGATTCATAAATACTTCCATTTATATTAACTTAAATAAAATTTCAAAGTTATATTTAGTAGCCCATGAACATTTACAAATACTTAGTTATATTCAATAAAGAGAAAATTTAAAAAAAGAAATATTATATATTATAATTTATCCGTGTATAAGGCACATTAAACTCGCATTCATGGTAAACGAAAATAAACTTCAAAACTAATTTGTAATTCACTGAAACTTTTGAAACACTAATGCTTTACACAATCTACAAATACTGTTAAATCATATTAAACAAAGAAAAATATTAGAACTAATATTAAATACGTAATTTACTATTGTATAGGTTTACAAAATTTATAATATTATCAGTCATATGAAATTAAAAGAAATTTCAAAAATACTATTTAATATTCAATGAAGAAGCGAATAAGATACATACTTTACGACTTTTACAAATACTGCAAACTACTTTAAATAATGAAATAAAAAATTACCGGCGTATAAGACGCATATTTTAAAATTTGCATAAATATGATCAACAATATGATCGAGTTATTGTTAAAATTCAAAAAAAACATGTATGTTATGTTAGGCGAGACAAGGAAAGCCTTTCAAATCATTAAACTTAAAAGGGAGGAACATAAGCACAAATTCCGTTTCTTCATAAAAAATGGAGACGAACTGTTGTCCTTAGATATAACACATTCATTTTCGGATTTACCACAAGCCCATTTATTCTTAACTACGTTTTAAAATATTAGAGAATTACCAGCTTGATGAATGTACTAAAATGCTCAAAAATAACTTTTATGCAGATAATCTACAACAAACTATCAATAATCGGGATAAATTTATCGACTTGTATAAAAAGGGCGGTTGATAGACTCAAGGAAAGCAATTTCAACCTACGCTCTTGTAACACTATTAGTAAGGAGCTTAAATCAATTATAGTAAAGGAAAATACCACCTCTCAACATGAACATTATGAAAAGATATTAGGATATAACCATTGTCCTGACGATAATACGATGACAGTGACAAAGATCACAATAAACAGAAATGTGAGGACTAGAAGGCAGATATTAGCCCAATCAGCTAGGATTTATGACACATTATCATTATATGAGGAAGTTCCGAATTCGGCTTAAAGAAAGCAATCAACCAATGTATTTTCAAACCCGGAAAGTTCATGTTAACATTTTACCCTTGGTGGTTGCTAAGCTGAAAATGTGTTGGAACAAGGAATATTAGAAAAAGTCAGCCAGGGTGGTAGCAGTTAGGCTTCATCCATTGTGCTGATATGCAAGTACAATGAAGATTTAAGAATTTGTGGCAATTATAAGATTGGCGTGAATCACCAAAACTGTTTTGATTCATTGCCACTGCCAAACACGTACCATGAGTTTGCCGTTATTAAATAATTTGCTAAAGTTAGCATATAATCAGGTTTCAAGAAGTCACCACAATGAACATCTTATTGGATTCAACAGAAGGACGTTTGGAGTTAAAAATTCAAATCACAAAATCAAAAAAGTCATCGAAAATGTTTTAGGTGATTAAAAATATAATTGTATATGAGGACAATATTGGCATTGGTGCTTGCAGTAAAGAAGTGCTAAAAAGTAAAACGGAGCAAGTTTGAGAAAATCAAATAGGACTGTATGACAATCGTGATAAATGCCAATTTAATTGGGAAAATCATACTTAGCATATCAGATATCCAAAGATGGTATATTGCCGGATGATAAACTCATAAGATATGACATATAGCTGCACCCAGAAATAAGAAAGAGAATCTTTTTTGTGATTAACCAATTCCTATAACAGATATCTACCGCGATATAGTGGCCTTGTGGAACCATTTAACAAAAAAAAAAAAAAAAAAATGGAAGAAGAATACCGAATTTCAATGGACAAAAGACAGGAGGTTGCTTTCCTCCTTCTGAAATTAACCAAAAAAACAGGTCTTAAACAAAGCAGTTCATTCAAATCTTCGACTCTGCGAAAAAATTGACGTTAAATACTTATTAGTCAGTGAAAACTGTGCTATATACCTAGTCATTTTTGACCATAGTTATCTTTCTACCTTGTAATTTTTTTACTTTTCAGAAAACTAACATTGGTCGGGCGAATTATTTGAATATTGACTGTCAGGAGGCAACGGTCGTCTACGCGATTGTTCATTGGCCAAGGGCAAAGAAGGAGCTAGATTTTTTTTTTTTTTTGACGATAGGAAGGACATTCTCTCTCTATTGAAATCTGATCCCGCATAAAACCTTTGGAATTTATATTCAACCCCCCAGCAATGACAAACAACGAGTTGGCAAATGTCAAACAAGTTGGCACCAAGGCAACGATATTAAAATGGACGATTATCCTGATGTCTTTTGACTTTGAAATTGATATATTAAACAAAATCACTATTCCAACGTATGTGGATGCATTATCTTGGTTAAAAACTTTGGGAGTAAAACAGCATCCGAAGTAATCCTGAAATATTGCGGATACAGTTTTTTTTTACTAGATAGAAACAGATGCATTTTTCTTTAAAAGGGCTTACGCTGGGAAATCCAGCACAGGGACCAGTGTTGAATATCTTCATGGATTAAATAAAAAGAAATAAATGGAATATTGCTCAAACGTTCCATTTGGCAGTTGTTTAACGTCTTCAAAAATGTTCTGCTCTTGTCCATTACTTTGACGGTAATGGACCGATGATATGCGGTTCTTTCGATTCCTAAAAAAAAAACTCGTAAACAAAGCGGTGTATTCTTGACTCGGGTCAAATTGCGTTCCTCCACCCGACGATATCTCCTCGGCGGACGACCGTACAATTGTATATATTAAAGGAAACTTCGTAAGGACTCTCATTATTGTTTTAAGTTTCCCAGTGTTAATGAAAATATTGCGGATTTTTTTTTAGTGATAAAACAGACAGATTTTCATTAAAAATTCCTTAGCCATAAATATGTATTGTTTGGCATTTGGATAGAAATGGAAAATTCAAGTACGCTCAAACGTTCAGTTGTTTAGATGTCAATCTGACGGAATGTAGTGATGAGGATTCCCTAAAAAGAACGTTGGATGAATCTAATGGCGTTCCTCCACCCGACGATATCTCCTCCGGTGCACCGTACAAAAGAACCAATTCAAGGACTCTGATTGTTTTAGCTTTTCCCAGAAGAACATCGAAAAAAAGCTCCATGACGCAATTCACTCAATAAATATGTATTGGTAATCAGTAATATTTCAGAACTTTAGGTCAAAAACAACAATAACAAAAGATTGATATGCGCTCTGGTTATTATATATATATATATATATATATATATATATATATATATATATATACTATATATATATATATATATATATATATATACTGAGCAATTACGTTTATAAATACCCAAAATTAATTCACTGAAGTCTCCAAGGACACATGTTCAGTGGATAAAAGTGTTGGTTAAGAGATCCAAAAGTGTGAGTTCAATACCTAGTCACAGAGGAAAAAAACAAAAAACAAACTTGGAGGCTTACGAATTAATATCCAAATTCATGACACGTGGTATTAGAACAGTATTCCCCCCCTGGACTAAATAAAGGGTTCGGTTCGAAACTTATATCACCTGAAGAAGGGCCTGAGCATACAACGCCCAAAACTTCGTGAATATAGCAATAAAGATCAGGAAAACAGCCAGACCAAATATAAGTTCCTATTTTTAGAAGCGGGTATAAATTATTTAGAAATATTTTTGTTATAAGTTTCCATATTTTAGGACTGACATCATTAGTTAACGATCTTATTTCTGATTTCTTGATAACACTTGTTGTCGTCTGGCATTACTACACTACTATAGTAAAGTCAAGCGGAACCGAAAAAGTTCTACAGGATTATCTAAATAAATCAAAATAATGTAGTTAATTAGATTCTGTGAAAACTGCCTGTACCGAAAAAAAACAGCAAATTGTAAAAGATATTTTTTTTTTTGTTGTAGTACTATTCAGGGTAAATAACAAACATTAGTTAATTAATATTTTACATTGTAAAACAACTATTCTTTTTTCTTTTA
>CAHIKZ030002921.1:7500-165964 GCA_903632075.3 Acanthosepion pharaonis | reverse complement strand
AAATAAATAAAAATACCAGCTGATCGTTTACATGTCATATAGCATTTATGCACACCTACCATTAATACTCATTAACTAACTGGAAACTACAAAAGAATGAAAGGAAACTTGTTTTGAACCAGACCAAATAAGGAACATTAAAGAAATACTGTCAAAATTGGATCTCTTCTGTTAATTGAGCCCAAAATAAAAAGAATTTATATTTACTAAAATTCACACTAAATTCCCCCAGAATGAGGGTCTTCCATTGCACTCTGGTTGGGTTGACCTTTGCAATTGCCCCAAATGTGGGCAACATCAGTGTCCTATTTGTAAGTGTGGGGGTCTATGTTATCACTCACCCTAATAAACAAGCCAAAAACAGACTTTCTTTTGAAATTGTAAAAGATTCCTTGTAAGTACCTCTGTTAGAGTTAGCTCCTTCTTAGTTCCTTAATCCTTCACCAGGGGTCTCTCTCTCCTTGCTATAAATACTGGGTGACCTTTTGCCTCAATCTCTTTTCCCCTCAGGCCTTGGTCCGTATACCACCTCGTGGAGGTGAGGTAATGCTTTTCTCTTCTTTCTTCATTTCAGCTAACTACCAATATGTGAGCTCACCGTACAGTTTCCAAATTCTGGGAACACGCCAAGAACAATACCAATACATGTACGTACGAACACTCAACACAATACACACAGATAATATTCACCACACAAACTCAATGTAACTGTCCCATTGTTTTGTAACTTTTTGTTAATACACATATTTGTTTATATATAATTATCAGTCTTGTTTGTTTTCTTTGTCTTCTTTGGACTTTTTAATTAAGTCCAACATTCTATGTAGCTGGACCCATTGTGAAATTTAACCCCGTGTGTTCTTTATATCTTCACCCCATGGTACTCTCTACACAGATGCTCATCCAACTTTGAAATCGAATAACTCTTGACTTGTAATTTTTCATTCTGAGAGATAGATTAACTAGAAAGATAAACAAATTTTATTTAAAATTTATAATTTCAAAGTGCCAAAATTTAATAAAAAACAAAAAAACAAACTTTTGATTTAAAAATTTTATAATTTCCACAGGTTAATTAATATTTGCAATAAGTAACTTTACATTATTTGAAATTAAAAAAGATCCTAAAATTGAGATGCACCATCTAACTATAAAAACTTATGCCTCATTAAAAAGTGAGTTGCGTCTTTTATGCCATCAAATATGGTAATTTAAAATTAAAAGTGTTTTTTTTTTTTTTTTTTTTGCTACCAGCTCAAAAACCAAGGGAGGTAACTCCTAATGCTTGTTAGAATTTTCTTCACAAATGAGACATTAACAGTACTAGAGTCACAACTGAAAGTTAAATTATCAATGACATCAGAAACAAGAATTTTTTTTTTTTTAATTCTTCACAAGCAATATCAGCATGTTGAGCTTTTGAAATTATATAAACCCACAACACATATTTAGAAAAAAAAAATTAATTTAAAAGTTTAAAATCCATCTTCTTTGGCACATGTGTAGGTACATCGGCATAAACATCACTTGGCAAAGTCCTAAAGGATAAAATGTATCACACAAAGATTTTTTTCCACTTTGTCATTAAGTTTCCTAACATTGTTCTGGTATATAAAAAATTTATATATTGTTTTAAAATATAAATATAAAATATATAAATAATAAATTATATAAATGTAAAATAAAATAAAAATTTATATATTGTTTTCTACCACATTACTCATTCTGTACATCGTTTTGGTTAGAGCCAAATTGAATTTTGGAAACATTAACTCGTATAATGAAATTTGACTTTGTGACAATTGTTTGGCTTGTTTTGTTTTATGGCATATCAATTCTAATGACAACAAAATTCTTATTTCTGGTAATATTTTTTTCTCCAAAAATGTAGAGCTGGTAATATCCTTTGCTTTCAAAAATGTATTGCTGCTAAAAATTTTTTTTACAAAGTATTTCTGGTATTAAAACCTATTTTTACAATTTCATAGTGTTTTGGGGTTAATATTTTTTGCAAGTTGGTATTCCCCCAGGTGCTACCAGATGGATAATGGGTAAACATGGGGAAAACACCAGCAATTAAGAAGTGGTTCCATTACTCCTTAAACCTTTTTGATCAAAGGCCTTTCGGTGATATGGACGAAGCTGTTGTCTTACCTAGGACGTTGATGTAGTTTATTGTCATACCCAGGACGGTGTGTCAATGGTGATAATCTTGTTAACAAAAGTGGGAAGAATTCAATCACACATTTGTTTTACATGGGTAAAATAAAAATAAAAAAGGAAAAAGGATTTTAGAAAATACCTTTTTGCTAAATGAAAATATGGGAAGTGGGTCAAAGAATTTTGGAACTTTTGGGTAATCTTGAATGTTTATCACAAATTCCATGTCTGGAAGGTCTTTGATGATCTTGAGTAGAAAATGTTCAACACCATTGCATCTGGAGAGAAAAAAATTAAAAAGCAGAAAAGTAAATTTTTAAAATATATAATCTCTTGGCATATCAATATCTGTATGGGTCAATAAAATTAAGTGTCAGTTATTTGAATGAAAATTTAGATTAAAAAAAAAAAAAATTACATCAGGATTTAAAATGAAAATTTATTAAAATTATTTTAACAATTAAAAATAATTTCAAAAGCAAATTCACAAAATTAATTGTTAATGGTAGTAGGAGATGGTATGGCAGTGGAAGGAGGAGGAGGGAGAGGGATGAGGCAGGTAGAGGAGAAGATAAGAGTTGAATGAGGTGGGAAGGGAAGAGGATGGTGGTGGGATGAGGGATGGGAGGAGATGGCAGCAGGATGAGATAGGGAGGGGGAGGTGATAGTCGTGGGATGAGAGGGAATGAGAAGAGATGGTGACAAGATGAGGTGGGGAGAGAGAGGGGATGGTGATAGGATGAGTTAGGGGAGGAAACAGCATGAGGAGGAGGCAGTATAAGGAGGAGGCATAGAAGGGGAGGAGACAGCATCGGGAGGAGGCATAGAAGGGGAGGAGACAGCATCAGGAGGAGGCAGAGAAGGGGAGGAGGCAGAGAAGGGGAGGAGGCAGAGAAGGGGAGGAGGCAGAGAAGGGGAGGAGACTACTGTCTTCATCTTTGTTATTATCAAAATGTTTATCAGGGTTTTTAATGAAATTTATTGTTATTATTAAAACTAGTAGTACCTATGAAAATTTTGGTTTTCCTATTTGAATTTTTTTCTTAAATCATAATTCATAAGGTCACGACTAGTTTTACAATGATAAAATAACAGCGAAAATTTCTGTTTCCTCATTAAATATTTGACCTTAAAAAGACGGTGTCAAAATGTAACTTGCTGCCAGATAGAACCTCTGACTTAGGTCTTGTTCCAGACTTAGCTAAACCGAGCAAAGGTTTGTACCAAGAACTAATATTTCTGTACAAAGAACTTTATAAACCCTGAAGAAATTCCTATATTTTCTTTATTTTATCTGCAAGGACATTTTTTTTTTTTATTTTTCCTTTGTGACATAGCTTTACTGGGAAAACACTACAATTGCTGACAACAACTTGATTTTGTCAGCTCCATGATCAATCAACAGATGGAGTGAAGCATAGATCAGAATGACCAATTCCAATGGCTGACAGCAGCATTGACCAGGGACCGACCAGGTGAGAAAGGTTACGCAATTCTAATCATTGCTTAAAAAAAAAAAGCAAAGAACATTGGTGAAGAGTGAAAGTAGTTTAAAAAGTGATGCTATGGGAAAAACAGCCCTTTTCACACTGTAAGCACATTTGTCCATGTTTGCCAAAAAATTTAACAATATACTACATGAACAATCATAAGTATCATAGCAAATCATTTTTGTGGTGTCAACACTCATTGCCACTTTTGTAATGAACACTTTTAATTTTGTAATGTATTGTAGTCAATAATGCTAATCGCAAAATAGTAATGTATATTGACAATACTGGTGTCAGACACCTTCAAATAATATTCACACTAGAGAATATGTAGAGGAAAGTAGAAATAAAGTGATCCATCTAGTAATCAGTAGAGGACTAGTATAGAGGATAGGCTCTGTATAGTAATAGAGGTTAGAGATAGTGAAATTAGATCACACTATATATATAGATTTATTTTAAAATCATGTGATTTACTTATTAGAAATGGCATCATCCATGTTTGCTTTACTGGTAATCTATATGTTCAAACTACAGGTGGAATAGTGATGTCGTTCCATTAAAATGAGAGGGACAAATGAAAAATATTTGAGATGGACAATTTTTTTCCATTTAACTGAAAATCAAAGAAAACACATGATTGTCATCATTTTCATCTTCTAAAATTTTATTTTTTTCTCTATTTAAACCAAACAGCATCTCTTAATGTCTTTTTCCATATTTAAAGAAAATCAAAAATTCAGAATTGTCCATTATTTATAAGATAGTAACAGAGCATAATCCTAGCGAATAAATATGCAGAATTATAATATTTGCTAACCTTTGTGGAGGCCCTCGAAGCAGAGCACATTTATTACTTATTCCATAAGATGTCAAATTCTTTTATGAGGCCAATTATTAAGCTCAGAGGCCAACTATGAAGGAGTGATGCTAGAGCTGTGAAACCTTGCACGCATTAATTTCAAATCTTCTTATTAATAACTGCATTCTTTATTTCCAGGTAAACTGACATCTGATTATTCAAAGACTGTTCATCCTGTTTGTCAGAAAAGTCATCAACAGAAGATATTTTGAACGGTAATGTGATACTTTCCCAGCCAAGTGTTCTATTTCATGTTGGGGAATTTTTTGATAATCAAATGAGGATGATAGGAAGAATGATCATCTAGAGTAAGGCAAAGTCGAAATGCAGAGCAGCCATTTCAAATCAAGAAATTTAATAAATATTTAAAAATTGTCCTGATGAAACAAGACCCTTTCATCAAATATTTCAATGGGAATTGTGAACAGAAAACCTTTTGTATATTTGTAGATATTTCCATTAGTATTTCCAGTGATGGTCCTATTTTATTTTTTCAAACTGATTGATTTGAAGCCAGTTAAAATTGTAGGAAAAAAATAGATTTAAAAAGTATCATACTTTCTCAATTCTCTTAAAAGTTGGATTTCACAATTTAAAAACAAATTTGTCATTCTTGAGGTATTAGCGACTATTGACCAATCAAACTTTTAAAAGGCAGACAACCATTTCTGTGTCATATAGTGAAATAAAAATAAAGTAAAAGGGTACATGCAGTTAAATTGATTTACAATCTTTTTCCTCTAAATTTGTTATTGAAAATTAAAAATATTTTTATTAACCAATAAAAACATCTGAGGTATTTTTTAATTAATTAACTTTTGTTTCTGATTTTTTTAAAATTAAATTGTAAACTAAATTAATAAATGACTCTTCAGTATAACTTTTACTGTGCTGTAAATATTACTGATTTCTCAAATTTTTGTCTATTCAAAAAACTTATTGAGTGCTAAATTTCCATTTGTAAATTATTCTTCATTTTAAAGTACTTTCATAAACTAGACTGCACAGTTTATATTACAAAAATACCCAAACAACAAATTAAACAAAGTGTAGTTGGCAAAAGCTGTACTTGCACTGATACTCAAATGATGGCTTGCCTGCTGCTATGTTTGTGCTACTCACAGATAATATAACAGATTTTCCTGTGATAATCTCACACCTTCATTTTATCTTATATGTTATATCCCAGGCTATTGGGATGAACAAAAACAAATGAAGATTAAAAAAAAAACAAAAACAAGCCTATTTTAATACAACTGTTATTCATTTAATGCCTGAGGACAGCAAGGAATTGTTTGGATTGAAAGCATGAATTCCACATGCATGTAAGCGCTTATCACCATCTTCAATTTAGAAGTTCTGCATTCATCTTCCTGTTGTATCTTGAGTTATCATCCTTTATAGAGGAAAAAAATTAGCTTTTCATAACACAACTCATTTCTTTTGTATAGAACAAAAATTATGAACTTTGCTTGCAAGGAACTTTATAACTGGTTTCTTTCATCTTAAAAGAAAACAAAAATTATTTTCATACCCAATAATAAAATTATTTAAATTTGTAGAGCTCTGTCTGAAGATTTCTTTTCTTTTCACATACTTTTCCCCCTATAGAGTCAATAAACATACAGCCTTTTTTTTTGTGATGTACAGTGGTCGTTAATTATTAAGTATAACTCAAGACTTCAATGTTAAGATAACAGTTTTTAATTACAACCACAAATAAAGAAGTGAAATTCAACTAAAGATAACCATTTCCATGAATTGAAGTTAGTACCTTATTTTGGCTTAATCATTGATGCACAATAATTCACATTAATTTGACTGGAGAGTTTACTCAATTCTTCAGTCAGTAGCCTGACTGCTATCTATACACCTTTTGGATTCTTTATTTCATGTTTAAATCAAGTCAAAGTATTTACTCATTTACTTTAGGCATGAAAAGGAAAATCCCCAAAATCATCCTATTATCACCTTCTTTTGCAGATGAAACAACCTTGATTTAATATATGCCATCAGAAGTGTTTTACAAATTTTTTCCATTTTTTTTTTAATTTGGTTCAATGTGATCAACTCACTCATCCTGAATTAGATAACATTCAAGGAAACCAGCTGGATCTGCCTCAGTGTCAGGTTTTTGTCATGATCAACATCCAGATGCCTGATGTTTAAATTGATCAGGTATTTAAAGAAAAATCTTCCATTTTCATCATGTCAAGTTCATTTTGTTAACATTCTCAAAAATTTCAAAAAAATGGATATATTCGTAATTGGCTATTTGATTTATAATCAATCACCTGTTATCCTTTTCCATAAAAATTAAAGTGAATCATTAGGTCATTTTCACGAGCAGCCAGAATTAAATGAATCCTTTCCTCACTAAGCCCACTTGTTGATAAAGCTGGAGTATCATTCCCTAATGTAGCAACTATGTCAGCTTGAATGCCTTTAGAGGCTAAACCCTTTTTTTTTTTTCCTGCAGGTACATAACATGACACTGCCAAATTTGGCCATTTTCAGAGAAGTTGCTACTAGTTACATTTGAAATCTTCTTTGAACATTCAGATACCAATTTACCTGGAAATAAACAATGCAGTTTTTTGTAAGAAGAGTTGAACAGCTTTAGTATCAGTTGCGAACCAGGGGGTGGGCGTGTGGTATTTTATGTGGAGCGGCATTTTGCAGGTGAAAAAATTGAAGACACAATCATTCATTTTTGTGTTATGGTGTTTCAAAAAAGAAATCTAATATTTTGTTTTTCTTTTTAATTCAATTTTTTTTTTTTCACATTCTTTCCTTTTTCCTTGGAAGATCACAAATACATTACATGCCGTCAGCTTTTAATAAGCTCAGTAGACTGAGATGCTGGTGGCAAAATTGAATAGAACCTGCTGATGAACCATTTTTAAGAGACTAAATAATCAGGTTCCAGGACAATCCAAGAGACATCCCCACTATATTATATATTTTGCACAACTTGTATATATATTTTCAGCCCCCACCAATGTTTTTGTATTGTGATAATTGACCAAAAAAATTAAATGTCTGAAGATGACTTTTTTTCTTTTCAAGGATTTCAAAATCAATTGTGAAAATGCTGAAATTTTAATGAAAGTGTTGGTATTTTATTCATTAGTAAATTAATTTTATAATGAATACTTTGATGACTTAAAAAACCTTTTTAAAATATTTTTATCACTTTCCAAGAAGATTTCAACAAATTGTCATTTGAATAAAAAAAAAAAAAACCAATTGCTAATTTTACATTTCTAGAAAATGATCAAAAACGAAGACAACACATAAAAATGAATTAAATTTATGATGTTATAATTTGAGAAAGTTATCTGAAAATTTTCAGATTTTGTTTTAAAAAAAGATAGTTGAAAGAATATTTATACTGTTTTTTTTTTGTGTTTTATGTCTGAAAAATTTTTTATGATATTATTTTATCTTCACAATTTATTCACTTAAAAATTTTAAAGTGAATTTTGAAAACAATCAACCCTTTCATTAAGATGAAATATTTTAATTTTTTTTTTTTTTTTAAGCATTTCACCCCAAGCAAGGCAGGAAGCCACTAGGACGCAAGGGGTTACAGAAGATTTAGAGCAAGATCAGATAGGAGTGATAGAGGAAAGGATGAGGAGAAGGATAGTGGATAGATCAAGGCAACTGGAGATGTCGATTGACATTACATTTGAATAGTTGGAGATTATAGCTCTCAGGGAAACTGGAATAGGGAAGGGAGTTCCACAGGCGAGAGGTGCAAGACATGAAGCTATTGGAGTAGAAGAGACGGCTACATTTAATAGTTTCGACAGTGAAAGGGTGAGAGCGGGATGCCAGCCTCGTAGGGCGCTTGAATTCATGAAGTCTGGGAACCAGCAAATGCAGCTCCTCGGAGCAATTGCCATGAAAGTATTTGTAAAAAGACAGAGAGAGGCGACGGCGCGTCTGTGAGAGAGTGACTGTAGACGAGATGCCAGAACAGGACCAATTATATTGCATATCCGCCTCTGGATCCTATCAAGAACCCCGAGGCAAACAGAAGGGGCTCCAGACCATATATGGCAGCAATACTCCATGCAAGGGCGAATGGTTGATTTGTAGATTTGAAGGATCGATTCCGGGAGAAAAATTTCCTGGCGCGGCACAGGAGCCAACTTTCCTTGCGGTGGACGAAGCAATTGACTCAATGTATTTGTTCCATCTCAGGTCAGCAGTCAACGTGAGACCGAGCAGCCGCAGAGAGGTGCTCTCGGAGAAGTTGAGCGTCAGACATTCTAATGGAGGGCAAAGAAGGATCTCTGTGGTGATTAATAGAGAACAGTTTTGTTTTTGAGGCATTAAAGTTGACCAGCCAATTCCTGTTCCAGTTCACAAAAATTGGAGGTCCTTTTTTGAGACGCACAAAATGGTTAGTTTTGTCAGTGACACTAGATTTGTTTTTGAGGCAGGAGAAATTGTGGTGTCATCTGCATAGATGCCAACTTGGGAATTTATGGCGTCAGGAAGGTCATTTATGTAGATAAGGAATAGGTTGGGCCTCGAACTTGGATGGATCCTTTTCCTTGAACACCTGCGTTCAGGATAGGAACTGGAGGAGAATCCATTGAGAACGACCTTCAATTCATGGTTTGACAGGAATGATTGTATTAGATCAAACAATCGATGTGTGTAATAATGTGTAACCCTGGAGCTTGTGAAGGCTGTAATATAATAAACCCTATCAAACGTTTTTGGAGATGTCAAGGGCCATCTACGAAATTTCACAAATTTTGAAAAATATTGGTTTCAGTGATGGCCATATAAGCATATAAGTTGTAGATCGGGCAAAAGCGGAAAAAATATTGCTTGTCTGAGATTAATGATTTTATTTAAGATCTTTGCTGAAAGAAAAGTTTTTAAATAAAAATCTATTTAATCTATCTAAAATGTAAATGATCAAAAAGGACCCAATGTATTTTAGCATATTTTTTTTAGATTTTAATATATTTCAAAAAATTTCTGAACGATTTTTTCATTCAGACTAAAGATTCTTGAAGAAAGAAAGAAAAGTTGTCTTCTTCTTTGAAGTCTTAAGATTTTTAAGATTATAATTATGGAGAAAATTTATTTTTTTTTTTAAGTTTCTTTCTTCCCAAAAACCAGAGGCTTTTTTCTGGAAAATTAAAAATAAAATATAAGATTTTTTTTTTGTTTTTTGTTAAATAATTTATATTTTTTTTTATTGTCCATGAAATTTGAAAATATTTGCATTATTATTATGTTTAATTAATAATTTGATTAATTGAAATTTCCAATATATATATATTTTTTTTTTTTTTTTACATATCACAGAATACTTAGATTTAAAAGCAAAACCATTGAATCAAAATAAGGATTATAGTTTATTTTGATGGTAAATGATAACACACTTGGGTTTTAAGAAATATTTGGGTTTTATTGACCTAAGATATATATTTTATGAGTCTGTAGAGCCAATCTTAGAACAGACCCCCATATACACTCAGAGTACCTCTACACACAGCATTGGATGGACCACTTATCCTTAGTAAAAACCTGTTAACTTTAAAATGTAAGTTTAACTTTTTATTTTTATTTTAATAATTGAAACTTTAAGAACAAAACAGCCTTCATTTAAATTTAAAAATTAGGAAGATGCTATTACTGCACAATAATGACCCCCACGTTATTTTTTTCAACTTAACTGCAATGACGTTATGAAAGAAGTTTAAACTATTTATTGATAAAAAAAAACAAAAAAACAACAGTTCTACTTATTTGGTTATCTTCAAGATATGCACCCTCAAAATTTTCAGCTTATTTCTTAAGGAATGCTTTTCATCTGCTTTTTTCGGGAAATTTTGAAATAATGTTTCATTGTTAAAAAAAAGTTTTCAAATTTTAATATTAAAAAAAAAAGAAAAGTTCATTGATATATATTTATTGAAAAGTGCCCAAATTAATTTATTGTAAAAAAAATTATTTAAGAATTCAGGTAAAAAACAACAAGTTTATTTTCCCCCAAAAACGCAGATCAAAAGAGGATATAAGGCTGACTTTGAAAAATTTAATTTGAAGGTTAAAATTCCTTGAAAATGCTGAAAAATTTAGTTGCATATCTTAAAGAAAACCAATTATTTGTATTTTTATTGGAATAATTTTCTATTATCCACTGATCAACTTTAAAAAATCTCCACCACCAACTTACTTTTTTTG
Organism: Acanthosepion pharaonis; assembly: GCA_903632075.3. NCBI lineage: Eukaryota > Metazoa > Mollusca > Cephalopoda > Sepiida > Sepiidae > Acanthosepion > Acanthosepion pharaonis. The sequence goes on along the minus strand of CAHIKZ030002921.1, from coordinate 155,233 downwards.
TAGAATCTCCTTATTCGATTAATAAACTATAGATCTTTAAAATTTGTTGAAAATGAATGTTATTTTTTCTTTTCAATTGGTTCTTTTCATAGAAAAAGATTGGAGATTTTTTTAAGTAATGAAAAACATTGATAGTAAAGTAGAACCAGAAATATATAGATTTAAGAAATTTTACATTTTTCTTAAGTTTACTAAACTTTCAATTTTTAGAACTCAAAAACTGTATAAATATCACGCTCATCAGAGATTTAAATAGATTTTTCATAAAATCTCTATTTTAAAATTGTATGAAAATAACATTCTATATTATATTTTAAATTTTTTTTGAGATTTTTTAAACTAAACATTTTCAGAAAGATCAAATATAGTGCATATTACAAGATTAACTTTTTATATTAGTATTACAAACTAAGATTCTTAAATTCGTAATATAAAAAAGGTAAGTTTAGATGTAAAATTTTCAAATATTACGTTTTAAATTATTCTGGAATGATTTTTAAAATATTTTTAAATATTCATTTAGGATGAACTGTAGAATCTCCATTCCAACACAACTATAGAATCCCCCCACAAAAACACATGTATATTGAAAAGAGATTCATCCTCCAAAAATACAGAAACACAAAAGATTTGTTTCTCTAAAAAAATAAAAACAAAGTCAGAAATGTAATTATTTAATATTGACTTTTAATGTTTATGGTTTAAAAAAAAAACAAAAAAAAAACTTTATTTTAAAACACAAATATATTTAAATAACTGGCTGAACTGATGAAAATAAATAAATTATTAAATATTTCAGTTTTTATTAGTTTAATTTCATTACCATTTTTCCTAACGCTGTAAGGTTAAAAAAAAAAAAAAGTATACACCGCCAAAATAATGAGGGGGTAGTTGCTTGCCTAAAAAATTAATTGTCACTCAGTTCTCTGAAGAATAGGTTAATATTTAATGCAAGCATCAAAGGTGAACATTTATAAAATTTTAATGATTTTTTTAAAACAAATTTTCAATCTTCAGTTATTTTTATTATGACCTTAATATGGATTAAATTTTAGATTATTATATTGAATATAAGAATGAAATAAAAAGGGATAAGAAAAAAAATAAGAAAAAAATATTAGATTTTAAAATTGAATTTAAGCTCTGATTTAAACAATACATTGGCTGTAAATAATTACAGGAGTGTATTCCTTAATTATTTATGCAGTTTTTAATTAACAGAAAAGAAATTAATTAAAAAGATGTCAATGGGTCATGAATGTGTCTTCATAGGTCAGCCCATTTTTTTTTTTACCCCCCTCGTATTTCAGCAAGGTGCCAAATTGTATCTTAGTACAAAAACGAAAAAATTACCTAAAATTGGGATCTAATATAAAACCTAAACTTTTCCTATTTTTTTTTATCGATTAGAATGAGTAAACAGCAAAACTGAGTGGTGCCGATTGGGACTAAGTTGAAATTACCAGAGAACGCATTCTCGTAAAAGGTGATGCATCTTTAAAATTTCTCCTACAGAAGAAATATGTAACTAAAGCAATCTAATGCAAATCCCACGAGGATGATGAATGTAGATCAGAACTAGGAGGGGAGGAACATGGAAAAAAATAATAGATTGGAATTTTTTTTTTTTTTTGAAAATAAAAAGTTTTAAGAGTATCCTCTGCAGGAATTAACTTCCTTTTTAATTAATGTTGACAATTATCATGTCCAAAAAAAAAGCTCAGTGCATGCGTATAAGAACAGGTATGAATATGAAGACGAAAATGATGAAAAAAAAGAAATAGAACAGGCAAATTTAGAGATTGCTGAGTACAAAGACTAAGCATTTGTCAACAAACTTGCTGTCTCAAAGTTTTTTGATTTGGGACCTCAAAATCTCAAACAAAGATTAAACAGTTTGAACTTCTGCCTTTTTTCACAGGGAACAATAGTCCGTCCCTAATGCTTACTTTACTATGGAGAATGGAGAGACTAATTTGAGACCTATTTTTATTCAAAGACAAACAAATCTCTTGATTGCTTTTTACTGTTATCTCTTCCTGAAGACAGAGAAACACAAATAAAGTCGAGCAAGAAATCCAGGATTGCAAAAGTTCTGGAAGCTTAATTAAAAAAAGCCTGAACATAAAAATTCATCTGAGCACTAAAGTGCTTTCAAGGAATTGAAGATGTTGGAAATGGCTCTTAAAGGTAAAACCCTTGACAGTAAATTACAAGAACTATGACAGAAAGACAGATTTGGTAACAGGTGACATTGTTACTTGATGTTGTGAAGATTCTCACTAAAGAGAACCTGCTTTTTAGAGGTCCTTGAGAAGATGTATATAGTTCCAATAAAGGTAACTTTATAGAACTTGTTCAACTTATGAGCAAGAATGATCCTGTTCTTGGAAAGCATTAGTTGAAAGAAGTAAATGATAACCAGTGGTACTTGTCACCAAAAATCCAAAATAAATTCATTCATATCTTGGGAAACCACGTAAAGGAAAATATATTGGATCAAATTTGAAAAGCCAATTATTTTGCAATCATACTAGACAAGCACGCCGAAAATTCTCTGTTGTAGAGTGGTTTCAAGGCCATTGTATTTGTACTAAGTCGACGAAAAATAGGTTCAACGTACAAAACGTTAGAAAAATGATATAATAGGTATGACGAAAATTAAATGGCTGATACTTTAATAAAACCTTTAAAAATCACTGAGCCGACGACTCAAATTTTTGACTTTTATAGGTGGGAGAGTCTATTAATTCTAGAATAGGTGTTTCCACTATAACATTATTGATCAGATGAGTTTCATTTGTCGATATGTCGTTGTTGAGGACAAAGAATTGGGGTGTGAGAATCATTTCTTGGTTTTATCACAGAGCATGGGAAGACAGCTTACTTGATTTTGATTGACCAGAGAAAAAATGTAGATGGATAGGATCAAACCAATGCTTTTATCCACTGGGCCAAGTGCCTATGAGGACGTCAGTTTATTTGTACTAAGTCGGTTATAAACATAACGTTCGAACATTTTTTACAAAAGCTCATATTGAACTTTGATATAATTGGTTTTGACTCTCATAATCAATATTACTGGTTGTATTGTATTCATTTCTATACTAATATCCGCAGGAGTTCATGATGGTGTTCGAATCTCTGAAACGTAAATGGGAAAGCTAAATTTGTACCATATTCTAATCATAGTCTGAATTTATGCGGTGTTCATGCCTCAGCTGTGAATGCAAGTGGTATTACATTTTTCAGGGTGACTGAGAGACTCTATACATTTTTCTCCTTTTCTGATCACAAATGGGAAGTTTTATCTTTGCATGTGAAGGTCATGATAAAGCATTTGGTGACCACCCATTGAAGTGCACATTATGAACTGGATTTCAAGGAGTGATTCAGGCACTCGATTCATTAACCTCAGCTTCAGGAAATCTTCAAGTGAGAGGGGATGCACAAATCATTTTGCTTTCAATTTGAAAACTTCTCCTTTACATCACATTTGCTTTACTGGGAAGAAATTCTGGGACAAATAAATCTCATCCAAAAAAAAAAACTTCAGGAACATGGTATTGGTTTGGATGTGTGTGTAACCCACATGGATGTGACCAAAATTTTCTTTAACCGAAACAGGGACAGGCTGGTGTCTGAATTGGTTAATCACAGTAAAACAAAGTACGAGGAAATGGAAAAGTGGATTAGAAGAAAGAGAAAGGTACCTGGGGAAAACGAAGATAATGTATATCAAACACTTGTGCAGAAAGTAAAGAGAAATCTTTATGAATGTCATGATCAACTTGTAAATTTACTGGAAGCACGATTTGACTCCATGTCTCATCTGCAAACTGTTTTTGCTGAATTATCCTGGAAGAAACTGAAGGCGAGTTGGAGCGAAAATTTAAAATTCTCAGTAGTGAATACAGTGCTGACTTAGACCGAGCTCAGCTGCTTTTGGAAGTTCTGATTTTGGGATTTTTTAGTGGCAGCTTCCAAAATGGAACGTGACATGACCATGATCACCAAATCAGCTATCAAATGGCTGAGATGGATTTATCGATGACAAGTTAAAGAAACAGTGCCAAATATTGTGATTGTTCTATGCTTGTTTTTGATGCTCACAGTTTCTGTTGCTACTGCAGAGAGAAACTTCTCAAAAGTGAAGCTCATTAAAAGTCACTTGAGATCGAGTATGTTGCAAGATCGCTTATCCAATTTGTCCCTCATCTCAATTGAACATGAAACTGTGGAAAAGATAGACTTTGACCAAGATTTTGATGAGTAACTTTGCTTCTGCAAAAGCTCAAAAGGTTAAAATATGATAACGTTTGTTCAGGTAATTTTTGAATGTTGTTGTTTTTCAAGTACTAATCAAGACCATTAAAGGTTATTTCATTTATATTTTTCCATCCCAAAATGGGGGGGGGCATTATGAATACGCCCCTGTTTAACAGCATTTCTTCATAGTCAGCCTATGAACTTTTCAGCCAACCCTCAGACCTGGAAAGGAATATAAAATATTATAAGGCTATAAAATAATTCATTTTTATTTATACATTAAATTTCTTTATACTTACCTTGCTGGAAACATACAACTACTGTCTCGGTACAATTTATGAGAGACGATTTGGTAGTAGACACCCTTTTTTCTTGCTTCTGCAATCTGTTCACGGTTAATAACCTTCTTCTCTTTCTCCCAAACCCAAAGGTCACTGTCAATGACCCTAAACAAGAAATATTTAAAATACAAGGTCAAAACATTGCAAGCAATAACTCAACTGACTTCATAGTCAAATATCTAATTTTCAAAAAGGATTATTTTAAAACAACAACCATTCTCTCCCAATTTTTAGCAAGAATCCTTTAAGAGCGATTCTAAGATTATCAGACACCAAGTAAACTTTAACATTCCAACACAATGGGACAAGCTTCTTGGATATTCCAACACAATGGGACAAGCTTCTTGGACATTCCAACACAATGGGACAAGCTTCTTGGACATTCCAACACAATGGGACAAGCTTCTTGGACATGCCAACACAATGGGACAAGCTTCTTGGACATGCCAACACAATGGGACAAGCTTCTTGGACATGCCAACACAATGGGACAAGCTTCTTGGACATGCCAACATAATGGGACAAACTTTTAAAAAGACTTGCAAAGAATGAAAGTAAACTGTTTAACCCCTAAAATTGTTCAGCAGAAATTCCTGAGATTAGAATTTTTTCTATGAACAATTGTTAGAAGATCATATGGAAGAGGGTCGGCTCATTTTTAATTAGCCAGTGAGACAGGGTAATTCAACAATATTCCTTAGCCAAGGAATAAGAAAATAGTCGCAGCTTATTTATCACATCTCTCCCTCTCTCTAGATAATATACATAAATATGTTAATATATATATATATATATATATATATATATACACACACACACACATCTCTGAGATGAAATAATTATTTACATTGTTGTCCTCATCTTTACTGCTGTATTCACAACATTTTGGCTGATGTACACTTCAGGTGATTGGAATTTTAAACTGAACCCTTTATTTCATCCATTGGTAGATTGTTCTAGTTATATTTCCACTTGCCATGCCTCCTCTGGATGTCTCAGTTATCTCTTTAACTCAACTCTCCAATTTTTTTTGTTCACCACTGCAGTCACCACATTAGGTATTGAACTCACAACACACTGAATTAAACCAATGCTTTTATCCACTGGGCCAAGTGCCTATGAGGACATCAGTTTATGAATTTTTGGCACTTATAAACATAACATCTCAGTAACATTTTTAACAGAGCTCATATTGCAATTTTGTTATTGTTGCTTTTCTCTAGCACTCCATATTACTGGTTCCCATATTGTATTCATTTCTATGCTTGGCCGGCTTAGGAGATTTTTGTGGCCTAACATATGTGCTGATTCCTTAAGTTTTCATATTTTCCAGTGATATTCTCCGTTTATTATTTCAACTTCATCCCACAGGGGGCAGTAATCTCACTTTTCCCACCATATATGGTCATCTACACCTGTTTTTTATATTTCCCCTCATGTTATGGCTTTCTGATGTTCGTACACTCTTACCTTAAGGGGGTGGCTTGTTTCTCCTTTATATTTCTTACTATAGCTGCATGGGATGGTGTACACTCAGTCCTTAGTCATGTTCTCCTCTATGGGAAGGGGGAGGTGTCTTTTGAAGGTTTTCCTGATATTATATGGACCAAAGATCTTTGGTATTTTCTCCGATAATCCCTTCACGTAGGGTAGGTAGACTGAAACTGTTTTCTGAATGTTATTAACTTCTTGAACACTTCTATTCTAGTTTGTTGGAGCTATACTGCCATGTACCCAGAATAGTTGTTACCATTTCTTTTTCATATGTCCCTGGGTCACCACTTATGACTTTTGCTCAATGTTGTAAGCAGCAGATGATTATTTCTTTACATTGTATGGGTGATGGAAGTTGAGGTATTTTCAAGTGAATGTTGGTTTGCGGTATATGGATGTCTTGAACTCATCCAAGAATGCAGGCTAGTTATCACTTTCTCTCGCCATTGCGAACTGTATCAAGGATCTTCTAGAATTCACATAGAACAATTTACCTCCATGGATGAAATAAAGGGTTCAGGTAATATATCTCTGAATACAAAGTTGGTATAGATGGAATAAAAATCCAGTAACCAACAACACTATTTTAAAAAAAGTGCTCAATACAAATTAGAGCAAATAATATTTATTTAAAAATTATAACACAAGTATGTTATGACATCAGTACAGAAATAGCTATTTATTTCAACACTTCTGGTGTCTTGTCAAGTGATGGTGTTGATTGTAAAATAAAAGATTTAAAACCAACCACTACCCCCACTTGTAACACTATTTAAGCTGCTGGTAATTAATAATAATAATGGCAACTTGGAATATCAATGAAAACAAGATAATGATGAATAATTTAGCATAAAAAGGGTTAAAAAAATATAAAGAATGATAGACTGATAATAAATGATTCATGAGAATGAAAAACAATAAATTGAACACCTGCAAAATGATGACCTTTGGCTGAACAAATTGTCACTATAATGGGAGTTGCAAAAATTTCCCTGGGAAAGTGTCTCTTGGGTCAAAGGTGAGAAAGCCAATTGTGTCAATTCACTTATGGAAAATAGCATTTGAAAGCATAATTCTTTTTTAATTAACCTTCAATCAAATGTTGGGGGTGACAGGTGCAGAAGAGCAATCAAGGAAGGATGAGGGTGTACCTGCACCCACTGAAAAGTAGCAGGCACAGACGAGACATTAAGGAGGTTGAAGGAGCTGCTCATGCCCAATGGAAATCAATGGTATTAGATAGTAATAAGAGAAAGAAGTAGACAAGCAGAGTGATGCCTGCACACATTTCTCATGAGAGAATTCCTCAAAATTATGAATTAATTTAATTTCTCAAGACCAAAAACAACAAATTTTTGTTGGAAATCAAAGGATTCACTGAAACCTAATCTACATCTTGCCCTGCACTGGTTTCTAGTTGGAGTCCATAAAAATGAACGCGCAAAAGCCATTCATACAGTTAAGAATTGCAAGTTGACAGTTGAGAGCTGAGGAAGTGGCGGAGGTCACTGAGAGATTCCACAACTCCTGCCAAATACAAGAACCTCTGACTTAGGAACAGGTTAGGTTGACAAACACCTGTATGCGGACACAATTACTAACGAACCATTGTATGCAGAATTGATATAAAGATAGTAATTATTTTTTTATATATTTTGAGTACTGTCTTTTTTCCAATTTTATTGTATGACTTCGCTTGGCTTGGACCAGCCCAACATGAAGATACCTAAGGCAGGTCAGGATTGAAGAAATCACTCCAATGATCAAACCAGGATCCACCCTGGGCTGACCACGATAAAAGATTACATCTGTTGCTGTTTGTTGTGAACTAGGATCGAAAAAAATAATTAGATCGCATGAGAAATTGTATAAAAAACTAAATCAAAGCACCTTGTCTGTTGTATTCAATGAAATATATATATATATTTCCTTTATTATAATTTTATCATATAGACAAAATCATTTTTAGTCAAAATATATAGATGCAACTTGGTTTCAGTGCATTTCAACTGCACCTCATATTAAAAGAATGAAAAATGGTTATCCTGCTTGTAGGCAAAAATATATTGAAAAGTCCATTTGTTTTCCATTTGTTTGAGAAGAAGGAAAAAAAAATATATATATATATATATATATTAGTTAACGGAGTGAAATACTAGTGCTTGTTTGTAGCAGTTTGGTGATGAATGGATTGGGTGTTTAATGTTGACTGGTCTGTGGAAATTTTCCTGCTGATAAACACCGGTATGATGCATATGAACTGAAAATGCACTGAAACCAAGTTGCATCTTTGTAGTGAGTAAAATAGTTTCATCTATATGATAAAGGAATAATTATCGTTCTACTATCGGTATTGAGCCCTCTTTTGAATTAATGCTGTGAATGCTCAAATTTATATATTACTTTCGTTCTCATCACATCAGGTATATATATATATATATATATATATATATATATATATATACACACACACACACACACACACAGAGGTTTGGTGGAATCATTCTATAAAAAAGTGAAACATGATGTGAAATTAGTCCATGATTTTGTAAATCATAAAAGAAAAGTTACAAACCCTTCATGGCAAGTACAATTGGCTTGGTGACATTTTTTATGTTTCTTATTGGCTTCTCTTATTAACTTCAAGTATTTTTCCCATTTATTTCCTGAAACAAACAAAAAAAATCAAAAGCAAATTAATATAACAAGCATTTTGACAGCTAAAGTACGAGATCTGATCAAAAAGAATTGGCACAGGTGCTATAAAAAGAAAACTACAACACATATCAATTCGCCATTTAATCTCCTTTGTTGTAGTCCCTTGTGAAGCCATCCACTTTATCCAGGTTTGTTTCCATTGTTGGAAGTATTCCTGGAACTCCATTTTATTGTAATAGCAAGTGGCTGCCTCATCACATTTTCTTTGATTTCCTAGATATCTTGAAATCTTGTTCCTTTCAAATAGGATTTGATTTTTTGTAAAGAAGGAAAAGTTGCAAGGGGCAAGATCTGGGGAAATATGGTGGTTGTTGGACCTGAGGAATGTGCTTAGCCAAAACTGCTGATGTAACCTCTGTAGTGTGGGGAGATAACCACACTCTACACACTTTCCTTCCAAGCACTGCTATAAACACTGGAAGTGAGTGATAACATTATAATTTAGTGTGTATATGGAATAGAGTTCAAGGTCAATTTGTGTCAAGCGGCTTCACCTTGTATACTTTACTTCTGTTTCCATAACAACAGTCCTGACACTTTTTGATCAGACCTCATACATAAACAAGGAATTCTTTTAAAATCATGTACTTAAACTGTTTACATGCAAAAGGGAACATTTGGGGGTAATAAAAGAAAATAGACAAAAACTATAAAAAGTTTTTTTTGTTTTCCAAATTTAAAATTTTTTAAATTAGCATTTCTTCCAGTGCCATGTGTGATGCATGCTTGGGAAATCCTGTCCATTTTTTTTTTTTTCTTTTTTTAAATCATTTCACCCCAAGCAAGGCAATAAGGTCACTAAGATGCAAGGAGTTTCTGAGTATTTGAGAAAAAGAAAAATATTATTGAAAAAAAAAAAAAAAAACAGGAATTAAGAAGATAACAATTGACATTTCATTTAAATTTTTTAAGATCGAAGTTGACTGGAAAGCAAGAAGCCAGAAGAGAATTTCATCAGCAAGAAATCTGAGAGAAGAAACTGTTAACATAGAACTTAGTTACTTCTAGCCATTTCAACTGTAAAATGATGAGACCTAGCTGCCAATCTAGTACTGTGCTTAAATTTTTAAAATCTAGATACCATAGCAAAGAGCTCATCTGAACAATTACCATGAAAGTATTTATAGGAAAAGCACAGGGAAGAAAGCATTTATGTTTATCAATAATCACATAAATTCAAACTGTTGGGAAAATTACACAAGGGTGTAAAGTGTGAAGTGCCTGACTGAGGAGATTGGCATTGGAACACCCACTATATACGACCTAAGGAAATGGAAGGAGAAATTATTAAATTGTTTTATATAATGTTTTTACACAGAATGCACACACTCAAGTAAGCTGAAAAATCGAATCATCCTTGATAATGGCTGAAGGTATAACCGAAAGCGCTCGGAAATATAAAACATTTGGACAGTTCTTATACACCCTTTGTCCAGAAAAGAAAGCTCATTGGACACAAGAAAAATTAAATAAAAAGCTTAACCATAGTACCTTGTCTGTCGTTTTTAATGAAACATTATCTGTGTTGTATACAGTGCATATATTTGCATTTTCCATTAACGTATTTTATAAGGTGTTTGTTTTTAGTTTTTAAGTAATGTAGTAAAAATTTGTTTTCATCTATGCATTTTGAGATAAATTTTGATAGTTTATGTAGTAATTTGTGTTGGTCTGGGAAGGTGATTATAGCTCTGTTCTCCTCCAGACAGAGTTTACAATTTTTTAAATTCATTGTTGTAGGCTGGTGCTATTTTCCTTATTTCTCCTCATTAATGTTTTTCATTTTTTTTCTTTCAGTCTCAATAACTCCTTAGGGGTATTATCGCCTTGCTCAGGATGAAAGGTTTAAAAAAAAAAATAAATAAATAAAAGGTTGTGAAAGGATGGCTTTAAGAATTGTATAGTGTTTGATGGTGAGAACAGGTTCTGCCTTCATACAAGTGATGGTGGTTTGTGTACACAATATAGATTTAGAGGTGACATCTTAATGTATATTTGCCCATGACACACAGCCTTTTCACTGACACCATAGCATTAGTTCCTGTGTTTCAAGTAGGCCAGGGAATATTTACAATGGATTTGGGTTGGTTGGCTAATTCAACAACATACAATATTTTTTGTTTATAAAATGACACCAGGTTTCTGAAGCTAAAAACAGGGAATAAATTACATCCTTGTGTGTAATATGACCTCGTAGTACAGCCATCAATATGTCATTTTATTTTTTAAAAAGTTCCATATTATCAATTAAAATCTCAGTGCCATACATAGGTTTCACTAAAATATTTAATTTTTCAAATGAAAAAAAATACAGATGAACTGGATGTTTAGCCATTGTAGGTTTTTTCTAATTTCTGTTTAAAAACTTATTTTTGCATTTTCAGGGAAAGATGCTTTGTTGTAAGATTAATATTATCAAAACATGGCAGATCTTGTATGTTCCCTTTATTTACATGTTTTTTTTTTTTTTAAGTCAATTTTTGTGAATTTTCTGTCTTTAAGATACTCAATTATGTAATACAGGCATTCCTACATAAATCTTTTTTGAAAATTACCATATTATCCATTAAAATCTCAGTGTTGTACAAATATTTCATTAAATACAGTGTGACCCCAAAAAATGGGAACTTTTTAACAATCCAATAAAACCAACAGGGATGGAAGAAAAATATTTTATTCATAGTAATTGAAACCTTAAAATATGCCATTTAAGAAACAATGATGGAATTTTCATTTTTTAAAAATTACGTCCTGTAGATGGCGTCCTCCTGTACGAAGGCATTCTTGAAATCTGCTGTTGAGATTCCTCATTGACTGCTGCAACATCTCAGCTGGGATACTGTGAATTTCATCTTGCATTCTAAATGGCGAAATGTTTACTTGCTCAAGGTCACTGTCTTGCAGTGTTGCCACTTGCTCATGTCTGGCAATACGCACTTCAAAAAAAAACATTTTTTCCAAAAAACGTATAGCTGGCAACATTATTTTTTCAAAAAAACGTATAGCTGGCAATAATTATTTTTTCCAAAAAACGTATAGCTGGCAACATTATTTTTCCGAAAACATTATCAGAGACCTTGTTGTTGGTTGTAGTTTATAGTCATACCCAGGACGCGGATGTAGTTTATCGTCATACCCGGCATGTTGAAAGTCTTGGTCCCCTCTTGGCTGGTCCTATGCCAGGAAGACCAATTTACAGCAACAGTTCTCAAGATCAATGTTGCCCTGTGTCATGGATGCTTTCAACTGATCCTTTTGTAAACAACTGTTATCAACATTTGCCTATTATGTGTTTTATTATCTATTCTGCTCAGTGAGTCCATTTACAATCATGCTATTTCAAATACAATTTAAACTCAGTAAAAATTTCTGAAAATGTATAATACAACACCTTTTTGGCGTTTAATATTCACTCAGAATTTCTTGTATTATATACAATATGGAAACCCTTGCTGAATTATTTCATGTGGAGTCAAAACAAACGTTGAATGCTTAATACATGTGTCTGAAAGTATCCACTTCAAAAGGTGATTTTGTGCAGTGATGGGGTTTTACCTCTCTACAGGGGATCCTGAGATCATGTTGCCCCATTGATAAAGAACATTGAACTGGGGTACTATGTCACTTCATCAGAGGTAGGTTTCCAGTTTTAAAGGCAGATGGTCAAGTATATGGCAGAGACTGCAGCATGAGTTTACAGATCTTGCCTGTGAGCAGGAGTGTTGTGCAAGCTGGTGTACGTTTATAATACTGTGAATTATGCTCTGTTAGAATTTTTAAAGACCATTTGTGAAAATGCAGTCTATCTTGGCAGATAGGATATAAAGCATTCTGCACCTTTTTATACTTGGCTCTTATTGGCGATGGGCCATCACAGTAAAATCTCCCCACCAATCATACATGAATGACACAAAACTGCTTCCCAAAAACAAAAAAAAAAACACATGAATCCCAAATAATCCATTGACCACTGTACTCACCAGGTTTAAACTACATTGAGCATGTGACCTGTAAATCTTACGAAATTCCTATCAGTTGCAACAAATGGCACTGTTGTAATACACGATTCTAGGCTATGTCTGGATAGAAACAACTTTTATCACTAAATGTTATTTTCAGTGGATACCTATATTTAAGTAAATGCATTGTTTAATAAAAAAAAAAAAAAAAAAAAAAAAGGTTCATTTTTTTTTCCTTAATAAGATTTCTTGAATAGTCAGGCCATTAGGAAAAAAAAAAATATACTGTTTAAAAAAAAAAAAAAAAAAAAAAAAAAAAATGGAGCATCTAATTATTGGTTTCCACTAAAAATGTTTTAAAGTAATAAAAAAATATATTGAATTAATAAATAAAAAAAAATTCATCACCACTTTAAAAATCAGTTTGCGTTTCAAGAATCTGAACAAGAGAGATGTTTCCTAAAAGACAGCATAGAACTTTGCTTTATTGACAATGTTCTCTGTTGGATTTAATGGCAGTTTCTCCTGCAAGTTCAAATACTGTTGGAAGGCACATGTTTTTGTTTTTTTCTTAAATGATTTTTTGAATATTCAGGCTGTTAGACAAAAATAAATATACTGCTTAAAAAAATAAATGGAGTGATTACTCAAATATGGGTATCCCCTAAAAATAGGTACCTTTATAGATTCAATAAAAAAAAAAAAAATAAACATTTCATGGTGAAAAATGCTCAAAACATAACCAATTTTTATTGTCAAAATCTTTGTTATTAACAATAAAGATCAATAGATTTTTTGATTATTAAATTTGATTTTATTTAGAACATTCAAATTCATGGTTGAAAATTGTTTTTCTTGTGACCAAAAATTAGTAGAGGAAATTATAGCCTTTTTCAGTGAAAAATACATTGATTTGAAAATTCTTGTAAAAATCAAATAATTGTCAGTTTTTAATTAAGTTTTCAGGACTTTGAATAACTCAAACTTTTGAGTAAGCACTTCATGCTTTATGCATATAGAGAAAAAAAATGATCGGTCCTTGTCAAGAATGATAATGTAAAAGACTATGTAATCACTATGATAAAAATTGGAAAAATACAGTAAAAATGTTAAATTTTCTTGGTTGAATAGAAAACTTATTTAACCAACCTAAATAGGGTGTGTGCCAGATGTCATGACCCCACAGGCATTTTTAAATATTTTTATTTGATATTTCTGACTGCTATAAAAAGGATTAAAAACTAAATGTCCTCATTAAAGAATAAAAATCATTTTATATAGATTATTATTTTTATTTATTTATTTTTTAGATGAGGAGGAGTCACTTTTAAAGTAGCTTTTTTAAATAAACCCAGAACAATGTCCATTCTGAAGGGAAATCTTCAGAATTTTGAAAATTGCCAACATGAGAATATGTTTGCTACAAAAATGCATATGATGTTTGTAATATGAATGGAAGGGATGGTTGTAGAAAGTGAAGATTATGAGGATAAGGAGGGTAGATAATGACTGACCCTTGACTTCAAGAGGTTAAGATTGTAGTGTGGACTGTATAGGATTACTATTAAAAGGATTATGATGAATGTGGTGTGTGATATGAAGAGAGAAAGAAAGAGATATTTAAGCAATGAAAGAGAGAGAGAAAGGAGGTGTTAGGAGTTTTCTTGCCACTGCCACCAGGGGCGGATAGGAAAATCATCTTATCCTTACTCCTATGATATCCTTCTAGAAGTGTCTTCACACAAAAACTGACCTTCCCCAGACACCATAGCTTGAAACTAAAGGTTGGACATTGGGGACAGCAATGCAGGTGGAAAGGGATTGTCAGTGGAGTTCCGACCAACCGTAGGGAGGTCAAATAATGATGACGATTATGATTAAGAAACAGAGAAATATTGTTAGAAACAAAGAAACGAGTACTGAACTGTTATGTAACATCAGTTGTCTTACAAGGGTCAGCTGAAAAGTTCATAGCCTGACAAAACATTCAAATAGATTATTTATCAAAATAGTCCACACACTTCTATCGGTGTTGCAGTATTTGCATCCCATTGATGAAGAAGCTTTCATTCTGTTGGTCAAAAAAAAGTTATCAAATATGATATAATCATTACTACGACACTGGTTTCTAGCCAAGTGTGTTTTTTATGTTGAGGAACAAATGATAACCAAATGGGGCTGAATCAGGAGAATAGGGAGGGTGATCAATCACTTCAACATCACAGTCACACACAGCAACCATTGAAACCAAAGACTTGTGTGCTGGAGCTTTGTCCTGATGAAACAAGTCACCTTTCATCAGTTTTCCTGGGTGTTTGGTCTTGATAGCCTTTTATAACTGCCTCAGCAAGCTGGCATAGTCCTCTCCATTGATGGTGTGGCCCTTTTGAAAATTGTCAATAAACACAAAACCTTTTACATCCCAAGAGAGAAAAAGGAAAACAATGCATAACCTACCTGGTGAGCTTGAGTTAATGGATAACAGAACAAGGTTTAGGAGAGATAAGAAAAAGACAATTTATTCAGAGCTACAAAGGATAGGAAATTGTGGAGAGCCATGATCACTTATACCCTGAAGGGACACAGATGAATGATTGTTTCTTTAAGACAAAGAATTCCTTCCCATGATACCATTTTTAATCATGAATATTAACATATGATGAAACTATTGATGAAATCAGTATTTATTTTCCACAAGAAATATTTACCTTCAATGTAATTACCTTTTGAGAATGTACTTAATTCTTTGGTAAGATTAACCATTTCCTTATAAGGAGACATTCACTGAAGGAATGGTTAGTGTTATTGTTAGTTGACATTAATAAAATCTTTCTTGTTATTTGGTAAAGTTCTTTGATTTTTTGGCACCAATCTATAAAATCTGATGAAGGATTGTCTTTAAGACCTACAGGATTCATTTGCTTCAAGCCATTTTTAATCATTGATCTGAGAAAACAGTTGTATAGAGCTGATCATTTAGACATTTCTGAACAAGTTGGGTGCCATATGTGACATCCACATGAGAGTCTTGATCAGATGAGACTACTTCAGAACACATTCTCAGGTTAATAATATTTTGGTTTTGTAGCACCTTAAGATGTTAGACAAAATTATCTCTAGTGTCACCTGTGTTCAATTTCCTTATCTCCTAAACTAAATTTTTTATAACCAATTGATATAATGGAATATGCATACACCTGTGTTCCCCCTCACTGGAATATGATTGGCTGGTGTCCATCATAAATACTGAAGGATGTGTAGGTACGACAGTCAAAGCCTTAGCTAAGTCTATAATGACGCCCATTGGACTACGCCATTGATCTACACTTCTTACCTGCGACTACGACGCGTACCAGTCAATTACTGCTACCGTATTCTACTTGGTTATAGTAGCCAAAACCACTTAGCTACTTCGTTCAAATATATCCATTTCCTGGATATATCACCAATCTATACAAAAATGGTATTTGAAGTGTTTGGAATTTACAGATTCCGCATTCTGAATTATTATAGATTCAGGATATATACCATCCCTATTCTCATTCTGATTCCAGATAGATATACATTGAGAACAGATATTATAAGAATTTCTACCTTGTACCATACATTAACTTACCTCCTGATTTCATTTTCTGTACTGAAGACATTAGTCTGTATTAATGAATGTATTGTAGAATATCTCATATTTTTGTTATTGAAGGACATTTTATTATTATTATTAATTTATATAAAACAAATATCTAAAAAAAATGGTTATGGCACAATTTCTAATTGATAGCCCCAATTAATGGTGTTATCTTGATATAATGCACAAGAATTTTAAGTACCACCAAAAACCAAAATGGATACTTCCTGCTCCCAATTGGTACCCTGTTTTAAAATATTTGCCAAAAATTATTGCATTATCGAAGTCAAACCAAATCTTCAGGACTTATTTTCTTTTAATCCTTACACACAAGGCTATATAGATAAATAGTGGGAATGAACGTTATTGTAAGAACCTCCACCATGCATTCACTTCTGATTCCTTTTTCTGCATTCAGGGCATTAGTCTGGGTGTCCAGCTTAAAATCCCAAACTACAATATTTGGACCCTTAAAAAAAACAAAACAAAAAAAAACACATATATCCTGATTCAGTATGTCTTAAGGAAGATTTTGATTAACAATTTATTTCTGTATTCTATGCGAACATATTTTTTATGTGAAAATGTAATAAAAATAGACTGATTATTTGAGTATAATAAATTGAAGGTAATGGATTCAACTGACCTCCTAATTTTTAAAGTTAAAAGTTCTACATGTTATTTTATTTTTTCACACGTGTATTGAGCACTTTTTTATATTACTGTTTCCTGGTCTGATTCAACTCTGGCCATTAACTGTTTACCAAATCAGTCAGGTTTCAATCCCAGCTTGAGGCAATCAGATATCTAGTCATACTGTCGAGCTGTGAAACAGCAAAACAGTTTGCCTGTGGATGACAATATATATATATATATATATACGATCCTGAAAAAATTATTTCAGGTTGAGATCTTCACGGAGAAAAGTTGAATTTGTAAACAGTGACTATTACTGCTACTGATGCAAGACTCTTTATTAAGATGAATCGAGTTCTCCAGTCACTGGCATGTTTGTCTAAAAATAAGTCTAATTCACCTTCATCCCTGCTGTGTGCCAATGGCTTAGGGGTAAAATCTCCAACTGAAACCAAATCAGTCAGGTTTCATTCCTGGCTTGAGGCAATCAGATGTCTAGAGACACTGATGAGCTGTGAAACAGTGAAACAGTCTGGCTGTGGATGACAATATTATGTTAAAATTTGCTGATTATTGTTTTTGCTATGAGAGCATGATCTATAGGGGAAACCCCCATTGGCAGCACCAAATTATAGTGTTATTTATTTACATTATTTACATGGTTTGGATATATTCTATCCAATAACAGGCAACTGATAGCAATCTGAGAATTTTATTTGTCTTCAAAAAAATATCATTAGCAAAAACATGGCCAAAAAAACTTTAAATGCAATGTCAATCATTATCTTCTGTCTTAATTCCTATTCTTTTATTGTTCTCCCAGCTTAATGTTTATTTTCCTCATTCTTTCATGCTCAGTAACCCCTGGCATCTTAGTGGCTTTATTGCCTTGTTGGGGTGAAATAAAAAAAGAAAAAAACGAAAGAAAGCAGCTGACACTGATTAAAAGTTTACGTCAAGTCAACTGCCATCTGTTTTCACATGAGACAACAGAGACATTTTCACCTTTAATGAAAACAAACAGAATACATAATTAGCCCTGGAAATTTTTGATCATGGATCTTTAGTCACCTTTAATATTCAGACATCTGCACCCTCAAACATGTGTTATTTGAACTGTTTGTAAATACATTCTTTTAAAATAATATTTGGAGTCAATTTGCCATTTAGGATTAGTAAGTTTTTTCTGTTTTTTTTTTAACAATATCAAAAAAGTTACAAATTCTGTTTTTTTTGATTTGAAAACAATCCAAAAAAAAAAAAAAAAAAAGAAAAATTATGAAAAAAAGAAAAGAAAAAAATGAAAAATTTTTTGGAAAAAGAAAAATGAAAATATTTATCTTGAAAAAGATTGAAAAAATGAAAATTATATTTTGAAATATAAAAAGAAAAATGAAATAAAAAAAAAAAAAAATAAAAGAAAAAAAAAAAAAAAAAAATTAGAAGAAAGAAAAAAAAAAATTGAAAAAAATGAAAAATAATTAGAAAAAATGAAAAAGAAAAAAAGAAAAATGAAAAAAAAGAGAAAAAAAAAATTAAAAAGAAAAAATATTGTATTCAAAAAAAAAAAAAAGAAAGAAAAAAAAATGAAAAAGAAAAAAAAAATGAAAAATCAAAGAAAAAAAAAAAAAAAAATGAAAAAGAAAAGTGAAAAAATGAAAAAATAAAAAAAAAAAAAAAAAAAAAAAAGAAAAAAAGAAAAATTTAAAAAAGAAAATTTAAAAAAAAAGAAAAAAGAAAAAAAAAGAAAAAAGAAAAAAAAAAAGAAAGAAAAAAAAAAAAAAAAAAAAAAAAAAAAAAAAAATCAAAAAAAAAAAAAATAAAAAGAAAAAATGAAAAAAAAAAAAAAAATGAAAAAAATACTAAAAAAAGAAAATAAAAATTTTTTAAAAAAAAAAATGGTTTCTGAAAAAAATTAAAAAAAAAAAAAGAAAAAAAATAAAAAAAGAAAAAAAATTTTAAAAAAAAAAAGAAAAAAAAATGAAAAAAAAATGAAAAAAGAAGAAATGAAAAAAAGAAGAAAAAATGAAAACAATTGTAACATTTTTTCATGTATGCTCATCTTTTTGCAAATTTGTAGAGCTACCTATATCACATTACTAAAGTCTTTAACAGGCTTTCTTTTTTTTTTTTTAATTCAGTATCAACCCAAGCAATTAGTATAGCCACTAGTATGCAGGGTGTGGAGGAATTAGGAATGGAAACATTAGTAATGAAGAGAAAGAGAAAAGAGTAATCTGGAGTATAGGAGATAGCGGTTGATGTTGCATTTAAATTTTTGCAGATTAAAGTTGGCTGGAAATCATGGAGCCAGAAGGGAGTTTCATAATTGAGAAAAGAAACTGTTAGCATAGAACTTACAGCAACATCTAACCAGCTCAATTGTAAATTGATGAGATCTTGACGCCAGCTTAGTACTGCATTTAAGTTCATACAGTTTACATACCATAGCGAAGAGCTCAGCCAAACAATTACCATGAAAGTACTTATAAAAATGGCACAGAGTGGCAACCTTACAGCAGTGGACAAGTGACCAATAATATTACCATTTCTTTGGTTCTTATCAAAGAGCTCCAGGAAAATACCAGGAGCACTGGACCATATATGGCAGTAATATTCTAAGCATGAATTCATGGTAACCTTATAGATATGCAAGATGGATTGTAGAGAGAAAAATTGTCTTTCTAGACATAGTGAACCGACTTTCTTAGCAGCTGATTTAGCGATGGATTCAATGTAGTCTTTTCCACCTCATGTCAGCTGAGAACATTAGCCAGAGAAGGCACAATCATTCACTTTTTTTGAGAGATAGCATTAGCCATGCTGATCGAAGGTCTCGCAAATGATTAATGGAAAGAAGTTTAGTTTTGGAGGTGTTAAAATTGACAAGCCAACTTTTGCCCCATTTAATGAGGGTCTTGGTTGTTTTGTACATCAGCTGCCATTTTGACCTTGCCTGACTGATCAGCCTTACTCTCGAGGCAGGAGTAAATGGTTGTGTCATCAGCGTAGATGCCAAGTTGAGAGCTGATGTTATTGGGAAGGTCATTAATGAAGATTAAAAACAGTGTAGGTCCAAGGATGGAGCCCTGGGGGTACAGCCATATTAGTATGAAAGGATGTAGATGAGTGGCCATTCAGGACAACTTTCATTTCATGATTTAATAGGAACAACTGGATCAGATCAAAAACATGTCCGGAGATATCATAGCTTTTCAGCTTGTGAAGAAAATCTGAATGCCAGTCACTGTGAAAGGCTTTTGAGATGTCCAGCATGATGGACTCTATTTACTTTTAATTTAAACAATATATTTCATCTACTGGTCTGCACAATTGGAAAAACTTGATAAAGAGAAAATGGTTGGGGAGAAACTTGAAAAGCATTTTTAAATTAATTTTTTTAACTTTTAGCAAATAGTGAGTGAAATATAGACATGTAAAAATATCCCAAAAAGATTCAAGAAGAGAGAAAGTCTGAAAAAGAAATTTTCAAAGAGAAAAGAGAGAAAAAGAGAGAGAGAAAGAGAAAAAAGAGAGAAAGAAAAAAAAGAGAGAAAAAAGAAAAAAAGAAAAGAGAGAAAAAGAAAAGAGAGAGAAAAGAAAAAGAAAAAAGAAAGAAAAAAGAGAGAAAAAGAAAAAAAAGAGAAAAAAGAAAAAAAAGAAGAGAGAAAGAGAAAGAAAAAAAGAAGAGAGAGAAAAAGAGAAAAAGAAAAGAGAAAGAAGAGAAAAAGAAAGAAAA
Source organism: Acanthosepion pharaonis (assembly GCA_903632075.3). NCBI lineage: Eukaryota > Metazoa > Mollusca > Cephalopoda > Sepiida > Sepiidae > Acanthosepion > Acanthosepion pharaonis. The sequence continues at coordinate 134,452 of CAHIKZ030002921.1, read as the reverse complement.
GAGGAAGAAAAAAAAAAAGAGAAAAAAGAAAAAAAAGAAGAGAGAAAAAAGAAAAGAAAAGAGAGAGAGAAAAAGAAAAAAGAGAAAGAAAAAAAAAAAAAAAAGAAAAAAAAAGAAAAGAAGGAAAAGAAAAAAGGAAAAGAAAAAAGGAAAGTAAAGATACCACATCTAACTTTATAAAAGATCACTAATAAATAAATAAAAAGGTGGCAAAAGATAACCTACAAGAAGTACCAATTTCAATTTTTTTTTTTTGAATACTCAGGCCGGTAAATGAAATAAATACCATTTTATTTTAAGTTTAAAATAAACAGATCGTCTTCTCAAATGCTAGTAAAACTAACGTTTGTTGAAGTTGAAGTAATTGGATTAGAAAATAAAATCCATTCTTTAGAAATCTGTCAGCCCGCTTCTTTAGAAAGATACCGCGAAAAATGTTAGCTTTCTGGTGTGTGTAACTAAAAATAGTTTATCAATAAATAAACAAATAATTTTATTAATTTGTGAATAAGTCCTTAAAATCCGACAATCATTTGGTTTTTACAAGAATTTTCAAATCAATGATTTTTAGCGGAAAAAAAGGCACTAACTTTCCTTTGAAATCTTTGGCCCAACCGCTGACCCAAGAAAAACAAGACTTTTTTTTTTTAACCAAAATTTCGAACGTGCTAGAAAGGATACAAAAACCTTATGAAAATAAACTAAACATTTTGAGGAATATAAAGCTTTGTTTTTTTTATCAAGTTTGAGACCAGTCTTTTATTATGGTATGCTCTTTTTTTTAGCGAAAAAGTGACGGTACCTCAAAAATATCAAATAATGACGCTCAATAGCTCAACAAACGTGGCACAAGGCAGCATGTATGCAGCACTCTGCGAGGATTTAACTAACTACTTGATCTAGCCTACTGCTAAGCAATATACCAGAGAAACTGCCTTTTTTTTTTTAGCAGATATCAAATATCAATATTTTTCATGACCTGGAGAATGAACTAACTTTTTCCCACCACCAAATTTGTCTTTTGCCCAATCACAAAATGACACGTCAGCATTCCAAAGTTTCTTTGTTCGCGATGCAAAAGGGAGTCTTAGAGAACAAAGGAACCCCTTTTAAAACTTTCCTGAGGAACAAGTGAGAAAGTTATAAAAACTAATTTAATTAGAATTCTTTATGGTTAGAAATTCGATCTAATATAGTAGGAAAAAAATGAGCGTGTCTCTGATAAAATGGTTATTAACACTTAAATGGTTAAAAGGAGGAATTTGGAATAAAGTATTTGTTTTAAAAAGAAGTTTTATGGCTAGATTCTATCACTAAGATTTTTTTTTTTTAGACCAAACCTTATTTTTTGAAATAAAGAACATTTCCTTACATTTTTCTTTATGTAGAAAAAAAAAGAAAGAATTTTTAGTCTCAAACCAAAAGAATTAAATTTATCATCCAATCCTTGGAGAGAAGAAAAATTATGAGGCAGTCAGATTTTGATAATTACATTTAAGTACTTCTTAATTTTAGCAAACGCCTGCATTATGTAGATTTGTTTTAATACGTGCTTAGTCCGACACAAAAAAAAGGCACCCAGTCAGGATTTACCTCACTACTGTAACCCCCCCCAAAAAACCCCAGTTAACTAGCACAATAGTACTAGGAGATTTTTTTTACTGAATTATTTAAGTTTTCAGTAACACTTTTAAACGGAAAATACTATCACCTGGTTCAGTTTTAGTTGCCACTTTGACGAAAAATTTGCGCTGCAAAAGATTTATTTTAGAATACCATTTAATTTTTTTTAGATAAATTCACTTAAAAATAATTTTAAATCGGATCATAACTAGAAAATTTATAGCTTCTAATTTAAAATGTATGCTTATAAATTATATAGTATAAAAAGTTAAAAACAAGATCTAAATTATTTGGGATGATAAATTAAATAAATACACCAAATTCCTCCTGTTCGCGCCAATATTTGAATGGAATAATTGAATAAAGAAAGAACATTGTTATTCCGTCCAAATATTGGTGTTCAGAAAAAAGTTTAAATCCTTACTACATAAAAAATAAATAAATATATTTTCTAATATTTTGTTGTGAGTGTTTAAGAAAACTAAATTCTCAATGATTATGAAGGGAAAATAAAAAAAAAAAAATTCAAAAGTTAGAACCAAAAATGCTATTATAAAGCATTTTTTTTTTTTTTACTACACAGTATTTAGTGCTGAGGAATCCAGAAGGCGGGGAATATTTTTCTAAAGTTTGATTGAAAAATCTCGAAACGAATTTACAATTTTGAATTTGTTTTAAATTTAACTCCCCCCCCAAAAAAAACACCATTTCATAAGCCCTCCGTGGTTGTTGTATCTCATCATTCTCTATTTTTTAAAAGGATAAATTGAAAAATAAAAATCGGTTATCCAACAGAAATTTATATATATATATATATATATATATATAAGAGTTTATGCAAAACTAGGTAATCCGTCTGGGTAGACCCAAAGGAGGATGATATCCGGTTTTTCATTTCAACCTTTGGAAATAAAGTCTGATGATCTAGAGCCCTTTTAGAAGGGCTGTGGTGAAATAATTTATCACATGGAACCTTAAAGTGGTCTGTTTTTTTATTCAAAAGAAAGTGTAACTCGGATATAAGAGAAACCCGGATATAAGAGACTTCTTCTCCAGTCCCGACAACTCTCTTATATATATATATATACACATACATACATACATACATACATACATACATACATACAATGTTCGTCGCTTCCCTTATTAGGATTTTAAGAAATAAAGTTTAGGAAATTCATCTTTCTAGAGTGTGTGATTTTATTTACGATCAATGTTTGACAAGTATTATGCAAAAAATAAGTAAAAATAAAATAATAATTACTATATTCGATAGTGACATCATCAATATGATTAGGATTTTTTGGTTTAGGCGAGTAAATGAGAAAAAGCATATTTTTATTAAAAAAAGAAAAGAAAAGTTATCATTTCATAGCAGGTGCTACTCCCAAGCACTAACTAAAAAAATAATAATAATAATAATAATAAAATCAAGCAAATCAAATTCATAGCAATCTAGGAAAAAATAAATGTTTTAAATTTTTAATCTCTGGTGTCATGAAACTAAAACTTAGTTTCTGGAGATCCGCTCCCACTGCAAAAAGGTTTTGTGACAAAAAATACAAAAAAGCAAGTTTCAGGTTATTTCCCGATGTCTGCAGTAATATGTGAGCAGTGAAACTTATCCACGTAGGGTCCCCAAGATTACAGGTTGATATTTCTATCTGGTGCAGAAGTTTACCATCATCGTCATTCGAAACTGGGGTCAATATCTAGCCCTCGAGGTGCCTGTCTCCGTTGACGTTATTCTAGGATTCCTGCATGTGGCAAGTTTAAAGTTTCAACAACAGAGGGAATGAGACCATTTTTGGGGTTTTGTTACTGGGACGTTTGCACCAAAAAAAAAAAAAAAAAATCAATGCATCGACCAACAAATCATGATAAATGGTTATTTTTGCAGGGAGTCAAAAATTTAAAGACTCAAAAAAAAACAAAAAAAAAACTATTATTTTTGGCAACAAACGACCACGGATTTATTATTTTTCTTCTTTATTGGTTCTTGAATTCAATTTTTTAAAAATTACCTACATTTTCTTGACTGCAAATTTTAATGCGCGGGAAATTTTGAATTTGGTTGCGGGGTAAAAAAAAAAAAATATTGTAATACGACCGGGACGTTTATTTTTGGTGGAGAAGTAAAAAATAGACTTTTCTTCATACATAACTAGTAAGTAAACTCTCTAGATTACGGATTAAAAAAAAAAAAAAAAATTAAAAAATGGGTTTTAAAAGCTAAGTCCAGTTTTCTAAATTAATGATTAAATGTATGTTCATTATAAATTTTTAAAGTTTATAATGAACATACTACGGAAGACAAAACAAAATATGCTCATACCACGTGATGTCTTAAAATGAAAAAAAAAAAAGTTGAAATTTGTAATCTGAACTTCTTTAGCTTCTAGGATGACTAATTTATAGCAAACTGGGTCCGCCTATTTTACTTTTAAAATAAATTTAAAAGTTTAAATAAACTTAGGCAGCCAACATTCATCCAAACACCAAACAAATCTGAAAAAGAACCAAAATCTGTTGGTTTCATTTTTTTTTTTTTAAATTGTATTTTTAATTTTTTTAAATTTACGACTAAAAGGTGTTGTAGATCGTTGTTCAAAACTGGATTGGAATTGTGATTTGTTTCATTACCAAAATGTGGCCAAAGGGTTCTCTTCCAGGGAGCCCAGGAAATCTTACTTTGTTTTTACAGAATTGTTTATTGAATTTAAGTCAAAGCAAAACAAATTACTGTAGCGTACATTGGTTAAAGAAATGGTTGGAAACCATTGATGTAACCACCGCACCGATACCACACTGGTTCTTGAAAATGACTGAGATGGTTAAAAAAAAAGAAAAGAAAGAAAACAATAACACAATAGGAACCTCGGATAGTTTATCTAAAATTTTGATTAATTACTCAGCAACAATCAACACCTTATTTGAAATTAAAAACAAACAAACAAAAAAAAAACCTTGTTTTTTTTTACAGCTTGTTTTTAATCAAGATCTGGAGGTACCTATGTAACATTGTATGTAGGTACCTCCAGATCTTGATTATACAATGAAAAAAGAAAATTATTTCTTGTAGCAGTGCCAATTGATTGTCCAACTTCATCATTTATTAAAAGAAAATCAATGCCAACTAAATCAGGACATTTCGATATTGAACTCTATTCCACATATCGATGTTTTTTAAGCTGAAGCAAAAAAAAATGATCAATATAAGGTAATCAATATAAAAGTGATCAAATCAAATCGATCGTTTGTTGGCATTCAAACAAACTTCAAACAAGAGAAATTAAAAAGAAGTTTAAATATTTTTATTTATTTATTCCTGTCATGGTCCATTGAATAGACACGGGATTTTTTTTTTTTTATACCCCAACTAATTGTCCTGGAAAGAAACAGAAAAAAAAAAAATAAGAAAAACCAATGCGCTCACCACGGGAGCGTAAAAAAAAAAAATGTCATTACCCTGGCGGGCCTTACTGACTGGCGCAAAAAGGTAGGTGTATATGTACACGAGGGGGGGGGGTGATGATGAAATGTAAACAATTAGAAACACGTGGTTTTTAAAATTTATAGAAGTTTGATTATTATTGTTTACTTTGGTTGATGACAAACAGAAAGAGACATTTTACTCCAATTTTTTAAGTAGTATTTTTCCATCTCCACTTCTTGGTCCAGTGGCAACCAAGACAAGAAAAGTTAAAATAATTTAAATTAAAAATAAAATTAAATTAATTAAATTAATTATTAAATAAAAAAAAAAATTAAATTAAATTAAAAGATAGCGGTAGGTTGAAATGTGATTATCATTTGTTTATTAACAGAAAAAAGCTCATCTCTTGTGAGAAAGTGCTAAAACAAAGACATACATTATATATATATATATATATATATATATATATATAGTGTGACCTGGATATAAGAGAGATTTTCTCTGGTCCCAAAGTGTTCCCATACTCATCTAAACAAAATAAACCCGGATATAAGAGACTTCTTCTCCGGTCCCGACAACTCTCTTATATCCGGGTTACACTGTATATGTGAAAAGTGTATATATATATATATATATATATATATATATAATTATTTATGCGCGGTACTTTGACGATCGCAAAAGCGTGAAACCCCAGGTTACAAACTCACATCAATCCAACCATATATGTATATATATATATATATATATATATGTATGTATGTATCCCCTCTGAAACAGGACACTTTCCCACGCACACAACGAAATCTACATTCAACAAACAAACAAAAAAAAAAACCAAAAAAACACTGACCTTTTTTGTATTTAGACTTTTCTTCTGTGGCTTGGGTTTCCGTTTTGCAGGTACCATCCTTCAGACACGTTTCCTGGTCGGCACTCGTGGGCAGAACTATCAAACCCCACACAATAATAAAAGAAATGAAGAGGAGAAAAGAAACCCGCCTGTAGTCCGCGGCCATGAATATATTTCCAGTCTATAACGTTGAAGAATTTCACTCAGGGCCGGCCACTCGCACTGACTGCTCTTATCCAGAGTCGGTTGAAAAGCTGGGAGGGAAGAGAAAGAAAGCAAACAAAAAAGTTATTAATTGAAGAGGAAGGGAGGGATACGAATGGGGAAGGGAAAATATGTTGGTAAAAGAAAGCTATGTGTAACCAGATGTGCACACAAGTGTGGGTTTGCCTATGAATTTACCGGCACAAAATTTAAAATAAATGTATGTATTCTAGTTTAAAAGACGTCGAGAAGTTTATCATTTTTTTTTGTTTTAGATTTTGCCTGAATAAAAAAAAAAAAAGTACAAATTAAACTAAAACATTTGGATTTCTGTTATCAAGATATTTCGTTCAAAGCGAATTTGATTCTCGGGCACTTCATCGTCACTGGGTTCGAGCCTAGCTTCATTCACTGCCTCCTCCTCGAGTCTAAACTTTCTTTTTTTTGTATTGCTTTTTTTTTTTTTTTTTTTTTTTTTTTTTCATTTTTCTTAACGTCTCGTGATTTTTACCAAATGTGGTGAGTAAATTTAAATTACTACTAATTTTGAATTTAACAGTAGCGAGTTCGATCCTTAGTGTGTGCGCTATTGTACCAAAATGAAATGAATGAAAAAAAAAAAATTAATAAGGAAAAAAAAAAACGATAAATATTTTCTACTACAATAAAATAAATAATTTTAATTTTAGTTATAATGTAAAAAAAATAATTTACAACAAAATATGTTTTATTCAATTCTCATAAAGTAGTTTAATAAAATAAAAAAAAATATTAAAAAATAAAAACTAAACATTAAAAAAGACCTTAACATTTGGTTTCTTAAAATATTACTCAATTCATTCATCAAATTGATTCGTTTTCTACGGATTATCAACCCTGCAGGTTATTTAAAGGCAAAAAAAATATTTTTACATTGTAAAAATTTATTTTTTTTAGATAATAATGGTTTCGCGATACAAGTCTTACTAATTAACCCATAGATGGGGGTAGAATATGTAGATTCATGCTTAATCAGAATTTGATAAACAAACGAAATAATAATGTTATCAACCCATTACAGGTTATTTAAAGCCAGAAAATATTTTTATATTGTGAGAATTTTTTGAGTACATGGTTTAGTGATAAAAGTCTTATTAATTAACCCATAGCTGGAGGGAGAAGAGGTGGATTCATAACTTTACTAAAGCTATTTGTGTGTATGTGAACCCAATGGGAATTGGAACTCGGCACTCTGATTAACAATTTCGAGCCACTATCCATTACACCACACGCACATCGAAACTTAGAGCACCAGATATACACAAATGGTCACCCATCTAGGTACTGACCAGTCTCGACGTTGCTTAACTTCGGTAATCATACTGGAACCGGTGTTTCAACGCGATGTGGCCGTCATCTTAATAAGATTAAATAAATTAAACTATTATTACTTATTTTATTAAAACTATGAATTTCGCTGCTATAAATGAAATATGACTTACTTTATATGTAGTAATGTATTTGTAGTAATCTGTTTCCCATTGATCACTGTCAACGTCTTTGTTCTTGAACAACAGCTGACTCGTTCAAACCTATTCCTCACCGTTTGTAGCTGATTCCTATCAAAAGACAAAATCTGCCGGCTTTTATGTGTGCCTCAGTCAATTATACAGATGTTGTTTTTTTACGCACACCTATTGACATTTAATCAGGCTTAAGGCACTTGGATAATCTACATGTCTGTCTATGACGCAAGAGATTTTGTGCTTCTTTTGTCGGGGAGATAGACCATTATTAAAAATATTTTTTGTAATGCTATTTGTTTTCAGGGCCGATTACGACTCCGTTTCTTTATTATCGGTGAATTGCTGTAGTGTTATGCCTGATCAGAATTTGCACTTCATTTCACACCAGACTAAGGAAGCCAGGCGTAGGGTTTGATCATGCGATTCACTCTTTCTCAGTGGTGATCCATAGAGGTGACCACCTGTGATCAACATTGTGCCTGGTATATGCGCACGCTAGAAAAACCGTTGGCGAGGTGGATTAAAGAAAATATTAGTGAGAAAGTGAACACAAGCCGGAATTGAGCTATTTCCATTTCTCACTCATATGCATTACAAATATTACAAAAGACAAGAGCATTATATAGTAAGACTACTTGTTTTATTTTGTCTTTATTTATTTATTTTTTAATTATTTCGCCCCAAGCAGGCGAAAACTGAATTCATATGTTTCAAACATATAAGTCATCAGTTATGAATCATGCGTGATACACGCTTAGACGATCATGTATCTTTCGATACTGACGAGGCAGATTTTTTTCCCGTAGTAGATTGCCATTTCTTTCTGCCATCCAGTTGCCATCCAAGGCTATAGAAACCAGTATGTCCTGCTATTTACCCATAGTTGGGGAGAGAAGAAGAGGATTCGTACCTTTTCCATGTAAGTGGATTCGACTGGAATTTGAACTCGGCTCTCTGATTCCTCAATCCGAGTCACTGACAAGGCCAAATATAATACTAGCAGCAGCATGCCTAGCATTTGTGCTACCCACAAGAATTTGCCGTCCCTCTAAAGAACATCCTATATTTGGACAACATCTACAAAAATAAAATATAAAGAAAGTTTATACTTACGGCCATTTATTTTATTTTGGTTGCGAACAAAAATAATTAAATAAATAAAATAAAATGTAATTTTAAAAGTTAATTTTTTAGCCTTCATCTCTGCAAAATCTTGAATCATAATTTTAAAATCTATTTGATGGAATGAGAAAAAAAAAACTGAACAAGATTCTAAAAAAGGCAACTCACTGATCATTTGTTACATCATCTTACTTATTATAAAACCCAGGTTGTGTGTGTGTGTGTGTCTGTCTGTCTGTACGTTTATATATTGGATCGGATTTCCTACATTTTTCAACTGATTTCAACAAAACTTCACAGGACTACGTAAAATTACCTTGCGGTGGTTCTGACAGCGCCAAAAATTGGAAAAACACAATTGTTTTTGCAAGAAATCAATTTGAAAACACGATTAAGAGGCATCATGAGAATGAAAGGGGGGCAACTCATATCGAGTTATACTTATTATAAAACCCAGGTTGTGTGTGTGTGCGCGTGTGTTCCTTTATATATGACATCGGATTTCCTACATTTTTCAACCGATTTCAACAAAACTTCGCTTTTTTTTTGGCAGGTAGTGTTTCTTATTGTCTTGCACACTTTTTTCTTTAATTTTAACATTCAGAATGCTTTCAAAATTCCATTTACAAGACAATTGTTTATAAGAAAATTCTATTCAATCGATAGAGACTCATAACGATTGAAAACAATGTTTTTGTTTGAGTTTGGGTTTGACCAATTCGTAAAAAAACAAAAAAAAAAAACCTAATTAAGACATGCGTGTCCGTCAACCTTAAACAATAATCTTTGTCAATTTTGTTTTTCAGTCTTTATGATACTTGATCTATCTCTTACTGTTATATCACCGGGCAACGCCGGGCTCTACTGCTAGTAATTAATAAAAAAAAAAAAAAAGATAAAGTGTATATAAAACCATAATACTGCTGGGCATAAACAAAATGTTTTAAATTTGTATTGTGTATAGAAAATCACATTAAGACTCAAGCACTCTGTTGCGGGCAGTAATATGTTGTGTGTTTGAGTTGGAAAAAACACGTGTCTCCGCCATGTTAAAATACTAAGAAACAACCAGAACCAATATATATGTACAAACAAATGATAATATATAAACAAGAACGGGGTATGCTACACGTGGCAGACAATTATGCGTGTAAAAAAAAAAGGAATGTGAAAACAGAAAACATTTAAATCTCAAAGGATGTGAAGTGAGTGAAAGTGTGTACCTACTTGTGGTGTGTGTATGTGTGTGTGTGCGTGTGGTTTGGTTCATGCGTTCCTCAATGGGAAACACGTTTTCTCGCGAGAGACTTACATGTCGGAAATGTGGTAAGATGCGGGTTTAAACATGTCGATGAAAATGTGCTTGTGCTGTTATTAGGGTGCCGTGTTATTTTCTTTAGCTGGTCAGAGTCGTAACACGTCCTGGAAGATACGTCGCTAGTGTAGATTGTTCAGCGTTTGCTATTAAAATTTTGTCTTTTTCCAATGCTCCACGTTTTGTCGTCTGTTGTATTCATTCTTTTTCGTTGGAAAGATTTTTCTTTGGAAAGTCCTCGTTTCTTTGTTATGCATGGATGATGTTAAAGCACAAAATTTTACATAAGACGCAAAGTTGAGCTGATGTAAAATTTCTACCGAGTGTCGAATGCATGTTTGAGAACTTTATGTAATTTGCTATTATTGTCGATTTTTTATATCGTACTTTCAGATTCTTGGTGTGGTTCGAGTGACATCGTCGCAGAATGAAAAAAAAGGACAGTTAATCGCCTTTTCAGATATGTCACACTTTATCTGATTATCCCAGTAGAAACAGTGTTGATTAAAGTTGAAATGGAGTTGTATTTTCGTTTGTCGGAAAAAAGATTTTTCGAAGTGTTCGCCGGTTGAGATCAATGGTGCCTGAGAGAAGAAAAGGGCCAAGAAAAATAAAAGTAGGGATGAGATGTGTGTTGTTTGCCTACTGACGGACCACTGTAGAAATTGAAAGGCGATTAGAAATTATTTGGGGGTGACACATGTTGCAAAAAAAAATCTATTTGCTGAGTCGGAAAACATCATGCGTTGCGTGGATATGTCGTTGTGTTTGAAATTTGCGATTTTGCTCTTTCATAGGGTCTAATCACAAATTTTGTAGCTCTGTAAATTGTTTTACTATACGTTTATAGTGTCCGCCGGGCGTGGTAGGGTAGGAAGAGAAGTTTGTGGATGTTTTCTTGATTGGCTTTCGGTTTGAAAAAGGTGTGTAAATGTATTTTTGAGCCTGCACATTTATAGCCTTGTGTGTTTCTTGTTGTCAGGAGAAAAATAATGAAATGATCACGTCGGGGTCACCAACTTGTTACGGGAAGTAGTATGTTGTGTGCTTAAATTAGGAAAATCACGTGTCTCCTGGAATACCCACAACAAAAATGGAGGATTTGCATGTGCGTCCGCCATGTTAAAATACCAAGAAACAAAAGAACCAAACAAATGATAATGTTTTGACAAGAAAGGTATACAAGTGACACAATTATGGGTGTAAAAAAAGGAATGTGAAAACATTTAAAGTTCAAAGGATGTGAAGTGAGTGAAAGTGCGTATGTACGTGTGTTGTGTGTGTGTGGTTTGTTCATGGGTTCCCCACTGAGAAACGCGTTTTCCCACGATGTTGACGTGTAAGCGAAAAAAGTAAAAAGAGACTGCAAAAAATTATCGCAGAGTATTTATAGTACCGGAGAGCGTCTCCTAGAAGCGGTTTCAGGGAGTAAGTGGTGTTAACTCTATAACATATTACATCATAATATAGCTAAATTGTTCACTATAATTTCCGTTTGTAGTAAATGAAGTTCTTACTTAATGACACAATGATTTAGTAATAATGTGCTTGTGCTGTGCGTCTTGTCCATATACAATTTGTAAATCCACAGGAAGTTATGAATTTTATAAGGCCGTGCTATAAGACTTTTAGTGATCATCGGAATCAAATTCCAACGTTAAGATTTTGAACCTAAAGGTAATCTTTCAAACTCGTTTCATCAAAGAAATAGTAACGATTTGGAAAGAATGTTTTGTGTTATTATTTATCATGTCAAACCCCAGCTTTCTAACTGACTGTAATATCACGGTTCCAAAACCGACCTGTTTTATTCAATAATAAATTGACTAAAACAAATGTCGGGAGGTCTCTTGGTTGAGCCTTCATCACAATAGATAGGAAGGAGTAGATTCAATAGGCAACAATAAATCACAAAACATAAAACTGATCGCTGCATTTAAATTTTGCATTAATATTTAAGCTCACCGTTTAAAAGTTTAATGATAATTCTTCTGCTGCCACTTAATTTAAAGGCAATTTGATGTACGTAGGTCCTTACTTTCCGTACAAACAATTATTTTTATTTCATGGATGACTTTCGCAATTGATTTTGATTATTCCCAAATTTATTTCCAAGTTATAAAAATTGCTATCGTACAAACAAAGACGCGTCGTAAAAAATATCATGTAAAAATGGCCGATAAGAATCGCAGTAATGAAAACTTGGGAATCCAGAATTTCAGGATTGAGGGTCTGGATCATCCGACCCGGAATGTTTTTATATTTGCTCACGGTGTTGTCCTGATTCGAAAATGGTATAATTGGTTGGGATATGGCCTTTAGGAGTAAAGTTGAAATTGTGTGACACACTGACACACTGACATTCGCATTTATTCTATAGAAGATTGTAATTACAGTCATTTATTTTGTTCTGGTTTCAGACCCCCCCCAAAAAAAAAAAACACGCACACAAAATAAAAAGGAAAAACAATATTTAAGAATAATTAGTATAAAGCTTTTTTTTTTAAAAATAAATAACAATATTTAAGATAACCCCTTATTATATTAACAATAATACGCACTACTTCAATATCTTCTGTATCCCTTCAAGGTGTGGGCGATCATGGTTCTCCACAACATCCTATAATTTGTGACCCAAAGCAGTGTTTCTCCCTTTGCCAAGCCTCCGCCCTCCACCCGCCATCTATTCACAAAATCTCGTCAGGTAGGTGATTCGTTGCTGTTGCCTATCTCTCTTGCCCTCCTCTCTCTATCTCTCTTGCCCTCCTTTCCTTATCTCTCTTGCCCTCCTCTCTCTATCTCTCTTGGCCTCCTTTCCCTATCTCTCTTGCCCTCCTCTCTCTATCTCTCTTGCCCTCCTCTCTCTATCTCTCTTGCCCTACTTTCCCTATCTCTCTTGCCCTCCTCTCTATCTCTCTTGCCCTCCTTTCCCCATCTCTCTTGCCCTCCTCTCTCTATCTCTCTTGCCCTCCTTTCCCCATCTCTCTTGCCCTCCTCTCTCTATTTCTCTTGCCCTCCTTTCCCTATCTCTCTTGCCCTCCTCTCTTTATCTCTCTTGCCCTCCTTTCCCTATCTCTCTTCCTCCTCTCTCTTGCCCTCCTCTCTCTATCTCTCTTGCCCTCCTTTCCCCATCTCTCTTGCCCTCTTTTCTCTCTCTCTCTCTCTCCCTCCTTTCCCTATCTCTCTTTTAAAACTTTCCCTATCTCTCTTGCCCTCTCTCTCTCTCTCTCTCTTTGCCCTCCTTTCCCTATCTCTCTTGCCCTCCTTTTCCTTTCTCTCTTGCCTCCTCTCTCTCTCTCTCTTGCCCTCTCTTTCCCTATCTCTTTGCCCTCCTCTCTCTCTCTCTCTCTTGCCTCTCTTCTCTCTCTCTCTTGCCCTTTTTTCCCTCTCTCTCTTGCCCTCTCTCTCTATCTCTCTTGCCCTCCTTTTCCCCTTCTCTCTTTTCTCCCTCTCTCTCTCTTTCTTTTCCTCCTTTCCCCATCTCTCTTTGCCCTCCTCTCTTTCTATTTCTCTTGCCCTCCCTTTCCCTATCTCTCTTGCCCTCCACTCTTTATCTCTCTTGCCTCCCTTTTCCCTCTCTCTCTTGCCCTCCTCTCTCTTGCCCTCCTCTCTCTCTCTTGCCCTCCTCTCTCTCTCTCTTGCCCCCTCTCTCTCTCTCTCTTTAAAAATTTCCCTATCTCTCTTTTCCCTCCTCTCTCTTTGCCCTCCTCTCTCTCTCTCTCTTGCCCTCCTTTCCCCATCTCTCTTGCCCTCCTCTCTCTATCTCTCTTGCCCTCATTTCCCTATCCCTTCAAGGTGTGGGCGATCATGGTTCTCCACAACATCCTATAATTTGTGACCCAAAGCAGTGTTTCTCCTTTGCCAAGCCTCCGCCCTCCACCCTCCATCTATTCACAAAAATCTCGTCAGGTAGGTGATTCGTTGCTGTTGCCTATCTCTCTTGCCCTCCTCTCTCTCTCTCTCTTGCCCTCCTTTCCTTCTCTCTCTTGCCCTCCTCTCTCTATCTCTCTTGGCCTCCTTTCCCTATCTCTCTTGCCCTCCTCTCTCTCTCTCTCTTTATTTCATCTCTCTATCTCTCTTTCTCTCTTGCCCTCTTTTCCCTATCTCTCTTGCCCTCCTCTCTATCTCTCTTTTCGTCCTTTCCCCATCTCTCTTGCCCTCCTCTCTCTATCTCTCTTTAGTATCCTTTCCCCATCTCTCTTGCTCCTCTCTCTATTTTCTCTTGCCCTCCTTTCCCTATCTCTTTGCCCTCCTCTAATTATCTCTCTTGCCCTCCTTTCCCTGTCTCTCTTCCCCTCCTCTCTCTTTTACCTCTCTCTATCTCTCTTTATCTCCTTTTAAAACTCTCTTTCCCTCCTCTCTCTATCTCTCTTTCCCTCCTTTATCTATCTCTCTTTCCCCTTTTCCCTTTATCTCTCTTAATGCCCTCCTCTCTCTATCTCTCTTGCCCTCCTTTCCCTTTCTCTCTCTTGCCCTCTTCAGTTGTCTCTCTTTTCCCTCTCTTCTTTCTCTCTCTCTCTCTTTTTCCCTTTCCCTATCTCTCTTGCCCTCCTCTCTCTATCTCTCTTGCCCTCTCTCTCTCTATCTCTCTTGCCCTTGTTTTTTTTTTTCTCTCCTCCTCTCTTTCTCTCTTTCATTTTGATCTCAGTTTTCCCCATCTCTCTCTTTTCTCTCTCTCTCTCTTGCCCTCCTTTCCCCATCTCTCTTCCCTCTCTCTCTATTTCTCTTGCCCTCCTTTCCCTATCTCTTGCTGCCCTCCACTCTTTCTCTCTTTGCCCTCCTTTCCTATCTCTCTCTTGCCTCTCTATCTCTCTTGCCCTCCTCTCTATCTCTTTGCCCTCCTCTCTCTATCTCTCTTGCCCTCCTCTCTCTCTCTCTCTTGCCCTCCCTTTTTCCTTCTCTCTCTTTCCCTCCTCTCTCTTTTTTCCTCTCTCTATCTCTCTTGCCCTCCTTTCCCCATCTCTCTTATCCTCCTCTCTCTATCTCTCTTGCCCTCATTTCCCTATCTCTCTTTTCCCCCCTTTCCCTATCTCTCTTTGCCTCTCTTTCCCTATCTCTCAAATTTTCTCTTTCTCTCTCTCTTGCCCTCCTTTCCCTTTCTCTCTTGCCCTCCTTTCCCTATCTCTCTTGCCCTCCTCTCTCTATCTCTCTTGCCCTCTCACTTTCCCTATCTCTCTTGCCCTCTCTTTCTCTCTCTCTCTTGCCCTCCTCTCTCTCTCTCTTGCCCTCTCTCTCTCTCTCTCTTGCCCTATTTCCATCTCTCTTTGCCTCTCTCTCTCTCTATCTCTCTTGCCCTCCTTTCCCCATCTCTCTTGCCCTCCTCTCTCTTTTCTCTTGCCCTCCTTTCCCTATCTCTCTTGCCCCCCTCTCTCTTCTCTCTTGCCCTCCTTTCCCTATCTCTCTTGCTCCTCTCTCTCTCTCTCTCTTTATCCTTTCCCTATCTCTCTTGCCCTCCTTTTCTCTCTCTCTCTTGCCCTCCTTTCCCTATCTCTCTCTTCCCTCCTTTCTCTATCTCTCTTGCCCTCCTTTTCCCTATCTCTCTTTCCCTCCTTTCCCTATCTCTCTTGCCCTCCTCTCTCTATCCTCTTGCCCTCCTTTTCCCTATCTCTCTTCTGGTCTCTCTCTCTATCTCTCTTCCCTCCTTTTTTTCTCTTTTTCTCTCTCTCTCTCTCTCTCTTATCTCCCTTCTCTTTCTCTCTCTCTCTCTCTATTCTCTCTCTCTATCTCTCTTCTCCTCCTTTCCCTATCTCTCTTGCCTCTCTCTTTCTCTCTTCTCTTTCTTTCCCTATCTCTCTTGCCCTCCTCTCTTTATCTCTCTTTCCCTCCTCTCTCTCTCTCTCTTGCCCTAATTTCCCTTCTCTTTTCCTCTTTCTCTCTTTCTCTCCTTTCTTTTCTCTCTTTGCTCTCTCTCTCTTTCTCTCTTTATCTCTCTTTCCCCTATCTCTCTTATGAAAATCTCTCTACTCTTTCTCTTGCCCTCTTTCCCTCTCTCTCTTGCTCTCCTCTCTCTCTCTCTTGCCCTCCTTTCCCTATCTCTCTTTCCCTGTCTCTCTCTCTTGCCCTCCTCTCTCTCTCTCTCTTGCCCTCCTTTCCCCATCTCTCTTGCCCTCCTTTCTTTATCTCTTCTGAATTTCTCTCTCTCTCTCTTTTTCCTTTTCTCTCTCTCTCTATGCCCTCCTTTCCCTATCTCTCTTGCCCTCTCTCTCTAACTCTCTTGCCCTCCCTCTCTTTTTCTCTCTTGCCCTCCTCTCTCTTTTGCCCCCTAAAAAAACAGGTCTCTCTAAATCTCTCTCTCTATCTCTCTTGCCCTCCTTTCCTCTCTCTTGCCCTCCTCTCTCTATCTCTCTTTTCATGATCTCTCTCTCATCTCTCTTGCCCTCCTTTCCCTTCTCTCTGCCTCTTCTCTCTTTTTTCCTCTCTCTCTCTCTCTCCCATTTCCTTTTCTCCATCTCTCTTGCCCTCTCTCTCTCTCTCTCTTGCCCTCCATTTTTCTCTCTCTCTTTCCCCCCTCTTTCTCTCTCTCTCTTGCCCTCCTTTCCCTATCTCTAAAGGCCACTCTCCTCTCTCTCTGTCTCTCTTGCCCTCCTTTCCCTTTATCTCTCTTTCCCTCCTTTCCCTATCTCTCTTTTTCTAATTTCTCTCTCTATCTCTTTGCCCTCTTTCCCTATCTCTCTTGCCCTCCTCTCTCTATCTCTTTGCCCTCTCTCTCTCTCTCTTTGCTCTCCTCTCTATCTCTCTTATCTCTTTCCCCATCTCTCTTTCCTCTCTCTCTATCTCTCTTGCCCTCCTTTTCCCCATCTCTCTTTGCCCTCCTTCTCTCTATCTTTCTCTTGCCCACCTTTCCCTCTCTCTCTTCCCCTCTATCTATCTCTTTCCCTCCTTTCCAAATCTCTCTTGCCCTCCTCTCTTTATCTCTCTTGCCCTCCTTTCCCTTTCTCTCTTGCCCTCTCTCTCTCTCTTTGCCCTCTTTCTTTCTCTCTCTTGCCCTTTATTTCCCTATCTCTCTTTTTCTCTCTTTTCCCTCTCTCTCTTAACTCCTCTCTCTCTCTCTCTTGCCCTCTCTTATCTCCCTTTCTCTCTTTTTCCCTCCTTTCCCTATCTCTCTTGCCCACCTCTCTCTGATCTCTCTTGCCCTCCTTTCCCTATCTCTCTTGCCCTCTCTCTCTAAATATTTTTTTAAGCCTCTCTTTCCTTTATCTCTCTTGCCCTTATCTCTTTAATCTCTTTTTGAAACAAATTTTTCTCTCTTTGCCCTTTTTCTAACTCTCTCTTCTCTCCTTTTGTTTCTCTTTTGCCTATCTCTTAATATCTCTCTTTTTTTCCTTTTTTTTTTTCTCTCTTTTCTATCTCTCTCTATCTCTCTTTCCCTCCATTTTCCCTATCTCTCTTGCCCTCTCTCTCTCTATCTCTCTTCCCTCCATGATCTATCTCTCTCTTGCCCTACATTCCCTTTATCTCTCTTTCCCTCCTCTCTATCTCTCTTGCCCTAGGGTTTTCCCCATCTCTCTTATCTCCTTTCCCTATCTCTCTTGCCCTCCTCTCTCTATCTCTCTTGCCCTCCTCTCTCTCTTGCCCTCCTTTCCCTATCTCTCTTGCCCTCCTCTCTCTATCTCTCTTGCCCTCCTTTCCCTATCTCTCTTGCCCTCCTCTCTCTATCTCTCTTGCCCTCCTTTCCCTATCTCTCTTGCCCTCCTCTCTCTATCTCTCTTTTTCCCCTCCTTTCCTCCATGTCTTTTTTTCCTCTCTCTATCTCTCTTGCCCTCCTTTCCCTATCTCTCTTGCCCTCCTCTCTCTATCTCTCTTGCCCTCCTTTCCCTATCTCTCCTGCCCTCCTTTCCCTATCTCTCTTGCCCTCCTCTCTCTATCTCTCTTGCCCTCCTTTCCCTATCTCTGTTTGAACTCTTAAATAACCATTTTTGTTTTTTTTAAATAAAAATTCAACCATAATAGCTAAATTCAATCTAGATCCGATTGTTGATTGATTTCTTGGCAACTTTTTAACCTTCGGGTCCACAAAAAACCCCAGAGTGTCAAAAGTACGGTTGTTCCCTTGACACCGCTATTATTTAACTACCTTTATCCCACGCCATGTTTATTGTTTTAAAAAGCAAGGAGTAGAATTTTAATAAAACCTAAACAGATATATGATGAAAGTGAATTTATACATTTTCTTTGTTCTTGAGAATTTGCAACAAAAAAATATTAAACACTATTTATTTATTAGATTGCTTATTTACAAGAATACTTTTATATTTACAACATTCTAAAAAGCCAATGCAATTTTATTAAAACTAATACAATGCAATATTTATCATTTAGCAATTTATAGAAATTAATATAAAAACAATTTTTATTCATAAATTAATAAACATTTAATAAATAATTTAAATATGTGAACCAACTATAAGGAAATTCTTATTATTTATAATTTTATAAAGTTTGAATCGATTGGCAATTAGCCAAAGTTTTACCAACCATTCCAATAAACAATAAATAAATAGTGTAAATAAGCAATCTAATAAATAAATAGTGTTTATTATTTTTGTTGTCAATTCTCAAGAACAAAGAAAATGTATCCAATTTATTTTCATATGTTTAGGTTTTATTACAATTCTAATCATCGTTTTTAAAACGATAAATATTGCCGCGGAGTTAAGATAATAGCGGTGTCAAGGGAAAAACGTCCTTTTGATACGCTATTTTTTGGCAGGCACGATGATTAAGGAATTTTGTCTTTTTACGGTTTATCAACCCTTTGTGTGTTATTTAAAGCTGAAACACATTTCGGGTTGTATGGTTGGTTAATTTTTGTACCTTCAAATCCCAAGAGGTCCTCCATCTTATTACTGACCGGAGCTGACGCTACTTAACTGTGGTGATCGAACGAGAACCGGTGTTTTCACTATGATTTGACCGTAGATTTCCTGTATGGAAACGGCTATTCTCATCATTGTCATTATCATATTGCATAGAAGCGAAAACAAAGATATGATTAATATGTTGACTTTCCGAAATACCAAACAAATGTTTGGAAGGATACTATTGTAGGAATTTCTGTTGTCCAGGCAATGTTTATATTAAAAATTCGAACGTCCGAATTTCAAACAATAATAAAATTAAAATAAATAAGACATGTGTATGTCTGTTAAATAAATCATTTGTATTTACAGTCATATGTACATGAATTCAAAAAGGAGTAAAAGTTGTCTTTGGGTAGTTGACCCACAGAAACATCTAGGGATTAGATAAAGATATGATCGTCAACGAATATTCACTGACCGTCCGAACTGTTGCTGTTGGAGATAATTCGTTTGAAGTCGCCGACATATGTTCATATAGGACGCGCTGTTGGCGAGGTTGGGGGCTATGTAGCTACGTCTTCTCTTGCGTTTGAACACTTTGGAAGCAGTCACATGTCTGCTGCTGAAATCGAAATTTGTGAATTTTTAGAAGAATTTCTTCCCAAAAGTAGGCTCATGAAAAATGGAGTTTTCGTTTTCTCTGATTGGTCAAATATTTTACATGGTCATGTTAATTTCTAATCAATACACTTAGACAGTGGGTGTTACAGTGTGGAATATTTTTCGCATGTTTGTAAATATTATCTCTTATTGGGTAGAAAATAAACTTTGAGGGTGTTTTAGTATGGTATATATGTGGGTATGTAATTGTGTTCAAAACGATGTTTTTTCCTATACTACCGTCTATATTAGAATGAACTATAGCAGTGGTCGAGAAGTCTTTTTTCTTGGAAAAAAACTGTTTGAAGAGAAAGATTTTATAAGTTTCAACTGACAATGAAGCCAAGTCTTCCATCAAAATGGATAGCAGCTCGGATTGAATCGAAGAGCCGAGTTTGAATTCCATTTGAGTTCATTGCATTCACTTACGTGCTAATACGCCGAGGAAAAGTATGAATTCATCTCTTCTCCCCCCAGCTATGGATAAATAGTAGGACAGACTGGGTTGAGAAATTGGAAAGCCGAGTTCGAATTCCAGTTGAGTTCATTACTTTCACGTGCTTATACCCTTGGGAAAGGTATGAATCCCTTTCTTCTTCCAAACTATGGGTAAATAGCAGGACAGACTGAGCCTTATATCCTTGGTTGGCAACTAGTTTAGGAGAAGGAAAACTGAATTCGAACCACCTACTGCCTTGTAGGTCCTGCCTCTTTAACTGCTGAGAGGAGGGACGAGGATAATCTCAACATCCCCGGTGCAAAAAGAACTGGCAAACCATTGCATTATTGTGACGTGAATGTCAGCATGAACAACAATTGGGAGGTGGAGGGGAGTGGTGACCAGAGCGGCGGTGCAAAATGCGGTTAACTCAGTGTTTCTCAATTTTTTTAAGCAATGGCACATCTCGGAGCAAATGAAAATATCCCGGCACACTTAGCAAAAGTTTTAAAGGGGATACATTTAAATGTTATGAAATAAAAATAAAACCATAGATTTTAAAAAAGATGCACACAGATATGAACTTAGTTTATTTCAATGTTTCTATTCAACTATTTGTGCCGCTTATTTAATAGTCTTTCCCGCTTCTTATCTTTGATGCTATTTAGGGTTAAGGAGCCCAATTCACATAAATAAGAAGTAGAAAATTACAATTAAACTGATAAACTCGTTTTAGCTAATGTGGGATATTCCTTCTTTTTTTTTTTTTTTAAGCTTTTCACCCCTAGCAAGGTGGGAAGCCACTAACATGCAAGGGGTTATAGAGGATCTGGAGCGAGAGCAGGTAGTAATGATAGAGGAAAGGATGAGGAGAAGGATAGTGGATAGATCAAGGCAACTGGAGATGTCGATTGACATTACATTTGAATAGTTGGAGATTATAGCTGTCAGGGAAACAGTAATTGGGAAGGGTGTTCCACAGACGAGAGGTGCGAGGTATGAAGCTATTGGAGTAGAAGAGACGTCTACATTTAAAAGTTTCTACAGTGTAAGAGTGGGAGCGGGATGCCAGCCTCGTAGGGCGCTTGAATTCATGCAGTCTGGGAACCAGTGAAAGCAGCTCATCGGAGCAATTACCCTGAAAGTATTTGTAAAAAAGACAGAGGGAGGCGACGACACGTCTGTGGGAGAGCGACTGTAGACGAGATGCCAGAACAAGGCCAATTACATTGCATATCCGTCTCTGGATCTTATCAAGAACCCCGAGGCAAACAGAAGGGGCTCCAGACCATATATGGCAGTAATACTCCATGTAAGGGTGAATGGTTGATTTGTAGATTTGAAGGATCGATTTCGGGGAGAAAAATTTCCTGGTGCGGCACAGGGAGCCAACTTTCCTTGCAGTGGACGAAACGTTGTATTGGCATTCAAAATATATCAAAGGGTACCGTCGAATATTTTATTTTGAGCCCTCGATCACTAGAAATGGTGGTCAAGTCTTCTTCTTCACATAACTGAAGTCCAATATTTGAAGAGACATTTATGAAGGGATTTCGGATCCAAACATACTTTTCTGTGCTCAGTGACGGAAAATAATAGTCAATGTTTTCGTCGAGACACTATTTTGCGGCACACCTAAGACGATCGCGTGGCACATTAATGTGCCGAGGCACGGCGGTTGTGAATCACTGTGTTAACAGAATTATGTTCAGTCAATGAATGTTGAATGTTACTTGTATGGAAACGGTTGGTCTCGCAACTGAGCATTACCATTTAGATCCCTTTCAACTGTATAAACTCATACAGCTGTAAAGGCTAACGAGAGTAGTATGTTAAGAATTGCCTCGTGGCAAGGTTTAAAATGTGATATTTATTTTCGAGTCTACAATTTACAAAGCCAAAAAAACATTTTTTTTTTTAATCTGTGCAGCTGTTATTTTGTAGTGGATGACATATTAATCTTGCAAGTCATTGACAAGAAGTCCATGTCACATTGTTTGTTCCCTGATTATTTTACTCGTGCCAATGTGGGTGTAGCCCCCAAAATATCAATTTTCTTTTTAGGAGTGACAATGAGGAAAGGGAAAAAATGTTCAGCTTGTTTATTTCTTTACCGGAAGTTTCATTACGAACGAACGAGTGAAAATGTGTTGCAGTGTTAAGAAGAAAAAAAACGTATATCGATTTTTTAAGTACCATGTCATTTCAGCACGTAAGCGATCATTGTTCTCCACATCTTCTTTTTTTCTTTAAAATCTGTAAACTGTTCCATGCTATGATTGTTTTGGGGAAGAATATTGAAGAATATTTTCATTGCTTTTTCGACAGTTTTGAAACGAATGTTCTCCTAGGCTGGTTAACAGCCAAGGCTAGAGAGCGACGTACTTTTCTTAATTATTTTGTTAGCTGGATTCGAGATTTGAATACCGAACACTGGCTTTTATGGAAAAACACAACTAGCTCAACCACCAACAGTTTTGATAGTTTATCATATTAAGGATTACCTGTTATAATATTTTACAAGTATTTCTTTCATCTGTATTTGCTTTTTGACGGTGTTCCTTTGACAAGAATTTAACTTACATCACTTACTCTCTAGAAGCTTTACTACAATAATGAACCAGTTACTAGAATTAAATTTCAATTATCTAACTTTTTTTCTCCAAATGACTAATATATATATATATATATATATATATATATATATATACTATGCCTTCAAATTCCTTAGGGAACATAGGGCCGTAAGATATCGTTGCTGTTTTTGTAAAAAGCCAGAATAGGTTGTTGGCCTACTGCACAGCTTTCTAACCTGAAGGATCACGTTTTGAATTCAGAGTTGTCCTTCTCCTAGACCAGTTGCCACCCAAGGCTATAAAACCCAGTCTGTCCTGTTCTTTGCCCATAGCTGGGGAGAAAAAAAAAAAAAAGATTCATGCCTTTCCTTAAGGTATTAGCGCGTAAGTGAATGTAATGGATTCGACTGGAATTCGAACTCGGCTCACCGAGTCCTCAATCCGATCCGCTATTCATTATCCCACGGTGCCTCCTTAAATGCTTAATACGCCGCAATTTTTGTTTGCGGAGTTATATTAATAGCCTCTACTTTTTCCATTGGAATTGATAATTAGACAAAAGACAAAATTTATCTTTCTGTCCGCAATCAATGACAATGCTATTGAGTTTTATTTTCAAAATAAATCAAAATTTCATCTATTTTTTATTCTCAAAGTTTTAGCTTGTAAAACATTTATATGTGGAAAAGACGATGTCTCAGTCCAGACTCCAGATAATAAGTAGAAGAATAGAGTAAAAAGAAATATGTTCGAAATCAAAACAAAGAAGTTTACAGTAGGATAAAAGATTTTAAAAAAATAGCATAGAATCAGGAATCTTTAAAATTTTATTAATCACATGCTCACATCGGATTTAGCCAATCATAATTTTAGCACTTTATTTTTAACATCTGATAGAACCTCTCTCAGAATTTTAACATCTGATAAGGGCCACGCTCAGAATTTTAACATCTGATAGAGCCTCGCTTTTATTTTTAACATCTGATAGAGCCTCGCTCAGAATTTTAACATCTTATAGAGCCTCGCTTTTATTTTTAACATCTGATAGAGCCTCAGTTTTAATTTTAACATCTGATAGAACCTCGCTCAGAATTTTAACATCTAATAGAGCCTCGCTCAGATTTTTAACATCTGATAAGAGCCTCGCTCAGAATTTTAACATCTTATAGAGCCTCGCTTTTATTTTTAGCATTAGGTTAATCTCTCCATATTTACCATCTACTTTAGAGTTCCCATTTTTAGCATATGCTTCATCCTTCCAATTTTTGACATCTGATTACCTTCTCCCCCTTTTTAACAACTGATTATTCCCTCCACATTTGACATCTGATTTCGACCTCTAATATTTTTAGCATCTGATTAAACCCTCCAATTTTGTCATCTGATTGAGTCCCCCTACTATTTATAGCATTTTATTACCCCCCCATTTTGACATTTCATTGAGGCCCTGCTATTAAGCATCTTATTAATCTCTCCAATTTTAACATCTAATTGAGCTCCCAACTCTCATTTTTCGCATCTGATTAACCCATCTACATTTGACATCTGATTGAGCTGCCCACAATATTTAGCAATGTGATTCATCCCTCCACTTTTGATATCTTATTGAGCCCCTCCTATTTTTAGCGTCTGATCAATCTCTTCACATGTAACATCTGATTTAGCCCCTATTTTTAACAATGTGATTCATCCCTTCACTTTTGACATTTGATTCAGCCACCCACAAACCTAATTTTAGCACCTGATTCATCCTCCCACTTTTGAGGCCCTGATCTAGCAGCCACTCTCATTTTTAGAATTTCATCCCTACACTTTTAACATCTGATCTAGTCCCTCGCCCCGGTTTAAGCATCTGATTAATCCAATCTACATCTGATTTTAGCTCCCCACTATTTTCTATTTTAAACATGTATTTTTTCTCGCTTCGAGGAAACGCGTCAAAATGAATGAAACGCCGCCAGCGTGAAGGCATGAAACTGAAACGTCCTTAATATGATGAGGATCTTGTTCATCTTGACACTTTCCGTAAGTTGATTAGTTACTAAGAAGAATTAATCAGTTTAGTGTCGTAGTTATCTCCTCTGTAATTCCCTAATTTTTGAAACCGCTACTTGGGGGCGCTTTCCAACACTATATAAAATCGGCGATATCTTGTCTCGTTTTTTTTTTTCTCTTCTCACTTTTCAACTGATACGACAAGATGTGAATCTCTCGTGGAGATTACTTTTTCCCATTGTGGGAAACGCCATGAACAATGCATACACACATACACGAACATTCACTACACCTACATTGGGCACCTCGAGGTGGTTAGCAAGCTTGTCTCGCTAGAACTATTACGACTGAGTAGTGAGTTCAATCCTCACTGGCTACCCCATACTTTCGGCCTTGTGCCACATCTGAGCTACGCTTGGAAAAACACTTCACTACAACTACTTTGACCACAAACTTTCTACTTTCATTCATGCACACTCATTATCGTCTTCGATACCGTTTGCTGTTTAATACATATTTGTACATATATATCGGTCCTTGTTTCTTTCCATTTCCTTAGGTGGACTCGTCCGAAACCGCCATGTTTGTTGTGGGCTATTTCAGGAGATCAAACGTGTTCATCTCGCAACCGACCTGCAAAACTTAGTATAAATCTTATGGAACTCTTCTGTCATTTTGTTAATTTCCCCGGGGTAGGATGTTAGTAGTTTGCATATCTAACTATCGTCATGCATTTTAAGCTTCGAAAAGTCGGTAGATTATGAATATTTCTTTCAGAATTTGCATCCTTAAGTTGCTTGTCGAAATTACAGCCATTTTTGATCAAATGTTCTGGAAACTCGTTGATGTCACATTGAATCGCTTATTTAATTTTTTCCGTTGTGCAACCCAGGTAAATCAAATGATGTTTCCTATATTGGGCGAAGTATATCAAATGGGAATCAGTACCATTATTATTATTATTATAAAACAATTCTTCTTTTTTTTTTTTTACCTATATTTGATTTATAATTATATGCCGAGTCGATAGGAATGACCTAGAATAAGCGAAAGATGTGATTTTTTTGTTATTTTTACTTAATTTAACAAAAGAAAAAAAACTTAAATGAACAAAATTCTTCGCAGGATATGGGCTGTGCTTGTTAGAAATAATTTTTTGAATTTCCTGTGGATATTGTGCACTTGGGATTTTGTTGATTTATTGTTGTGCCTCTTTCTTTATCAAACCCAAGGCTCCAACCACGACAGGAACAATTTTAATTTTCAAGAGTCAGTTTTTCTATTTCCATCTCCAAATATTTGTATTAGCTTAGTTTTTTAAAATTTTCAAAGTTTTATTATTATTATTTCGATTTTTGCTATAGTGACACTACCTACCAAGTTTGCCGAAAGACTTAAGGCAGGTATTGGTGTGTTGATATGGCTACATTTCATGATTTGTTTTTCTAACTCCCATAACATCACTAGCGTTACATAGACAAATTTCTTCTTAGTATGTGAGCTGTAGTTATCAAGAGAATTTTTGTACTCCTCTTAAACTGGGATTTCCAGGGATTTTTTTTAATGTATTGTATTCTTTTTTTATCATTCCAAGCGAACCTACTCTGATTGGTACTATTCTTGTTTTCAATTTCCACATTTTCTCTATTTCCATTTCCAGGTCTTTATACTTCAATAGTTTTTCAAATTCCTTCGTTGTTATGTTACAGTCTTTTGGGCAAGTCATATCAATTAGTAGGCAAGTTTTTTCTTTTCTTTTTGGTTTTTAACTATTATGTCCGGCCTATTTGCTTCAATCTTCCTGTTTGTAATTCACAATTGTATGCGATTACAATCCCATAGAATTGTGATGTCTTCTATTTCTGTAACCGGTGCTGGATACATTTTTTCCAAAGTGTTTGTACATTGTCCAGTGTAAATATTGCCCCACATTACCGCAACGATTTTTATATTCATTTGATGCAAGTACAGAACATCCTGAAATTAGATGGTCTATGTTTTCCTGATATTTGTCACAGAAACTGCATTTTGGATTCACACTATTTTGTATGATATTTGCCTGAAAGTTTCTAGTGAAAAAGACTCTGGTCTTGAGCTGCAAGAATAAAGTCTTCCGTTTCAGCCTTTAATCCAGATGGTCGTGACAATCGATGAGAGTTAAATTTATCAACATTGGCTTTATTAGCCTCGTTCTGGATATTGGCCATGCAGATTCTGGGTCAGAAGCAAATAGAAGAAAGGTGGAACCAAAAGACTCTGCAGAGCCAGTTCCTTCTCCGAGGAAAAAATGCTGATGAAGACCAATTCGTAACCCACCGGGTTTTAATCGGTTCAGGATTAACCCTTTCCCTTTCCTGCGCCTCATATGTGGTGCACAGGATATGTGAGTTTCACGTCCGTGCTTCACAGGTTGTGCACACGAGCCATGATTTTAAAAGACTGGTAAAACTAAGGACGCTTAAGAAAAGAGCCTACTATCGAGCAGGGTGAGTGAGGAAAAAACTAATCTAATATTTTGTGCAGCATATAATGACCACAGGATGCTTGACTGATAATGTAAGGTCTCAAATGAAAGACATCTATTTTTCCACTTTATTGAAATGATTATAAACTTTTTTGATTCATAGAGCGATGTGTAAATAACTTATCATTTGTACGTTCTGTGCATCACATGTGATGAACAAGTTTTTTAATATATGAGATCCTATATATTAGCAGATTCTATTTGCCAAATAAACTGAGTTGCCTTGCCTGAGTTATAAATCTGAAAACAGGCATGAATGTTTGCATAGTACACACGAAAATACCCTGGACAGGCAAAAAGTTAAGAATGAGACCGAAGCGTCTATTCTTGCTGCACAGGACCTAAGCCTGCTTACACGCAATTACCCAGCTATTGTCTTGAAAAATATTACTTTTGTGGGGCTCTCCTCTTTTTGGATAAGATGGACTCGTCCAAAGTATACTTATACTGACAGAAAAAATATCTGCTGTTGAGATACGTCGAGATACAGTCTCGACGTCTGTCGAACTCTCTGCTTTGCCAGAGAGGAACCCGGACGAGGCTTTACCGAAGGGCAAAGTTTCGTCCTGGGAGGTAGACAGGCCCTGAACCAGTCTAGGCGGGTTCAAAAGGTATATTTTTGGGCGAGCCTACGGGCTCGGAAAAACCCACTTTAAACTCGGCCTTGTGCCACATATATTCCTCGTGGGTGGAATATTAAATACTGAGATGCGTTGAGATACGTGGAGATACGTTGAGACAGGTTGAGAGATACGGAGACAGACACAGGGTGTTCTCAGAGAGTTATACAAGAGTCCAGAGAGAAAGATGATTACGGCCTTTCTTACAGAGACTTGTACATATACTTTCTACTAACTCGCATTCCTGGACTACTAATCTTCACTTCAAGTCTGTATTCTTGCGTTTAATATATTTATTTTTCTATCTCAATTACTGGCGTTGTTTATTTATTTGTGCAGGATTCCATTCTCGGAATCCACAAAAATTACGGAACCAAAATGGAGGTTCTGTGACCAATACATTGAAACTATTGATCACCTTATATCAAAATGCTCAATACACACATCAAATGATTATAAAAACCGTAATGACCTGGTCTCAGTATCTGCATCGGAAGATCTGTCATTACCAAGGGTTAAAACAGCTGCAACTTGGTACCAGCGTCATCCTAAATCTATAGTGGAAGCAGATGTTACTACAGCGATACAAAAGGTGATTATCTCCCTTTTGGTTGAGATGAATTCACTTCTTGACTGACGAAAACTGCCAGTCTTTAGTT
Organism: Acanthosepion pharaonis; assembly: GCA_903632075.3. Lineage (NCBI taxonomy): Eukaryota > Metazoa > Mollusca > Cephalopoda > Sepiida > Sepiidae > Acanthosepion > Acanthosepion pharaonis. The sequence goes on along the minus strand of CAHIKZ030002921.1, from coordinate 106,120 downwards.
AGCTGCTTGGAGTCAAGATATACGAGTTGTTCGTTTGGATGGACTAAGTAAGACCCCTGCTCGGGCCAGCTACTTTCTAAGGGGCAGCACACAATCTCATAGCGACGTTTCGCCGTTAGGAAATATGTCCTCATCAGAGACATAGAATGTAAATCCGTTTCCGCTCGAAATTCTGTTGAAAAATATAAATATGGCTCCTCCAGAAATATAAAAGAATCCTCTGGCAGCTCGAATTCCGTTGATAATTATTACAAGTAAGACCCTAGCGCTCTTCGTCAGTTTCACACTGCTTGATTTTGTATGCATGTGTCATAGTTTCTCTGTGTTGGACTATGCAAATGTTTTTATATAATTTTGTGTATGATTGAGTAGTATAAAATCTCTTGGAGAAAAAAAAAGCCTGTTTGTCATTTCTTTTTTTTTCAATTATTCTGTTTTGTCCGTGTATTAATGTGTTACTATACGATGGCTATAATCTTACTTAATATAAAACGCAGATTGTGTGTGTCTGTACGTTTATATATTGGATCGGATTTCCTACATTTTTCAACCGATTTCAACAAAACTTCACAGGACTGCGTAAAATTACCTTGCGGTGGTTCTGACAGCGCCAAAAATTGGAAAAACACAATTGTTTTTGCACAAAATCAATTTGAAAACACGATTCTGTCGCCAGAATGAAAGGGGGACAACTCATATCGAGTTGTACTTATTATAAAACCCAGGTTGTTTGTGTGTGTGTGTGTGTGTGTGTGTGTGTGTGTGTGTGTGTTCCTTTATATATGGGATCTGATTTCCTACATTTTTCAACCGATTTTAACAAAACTTCACTTTTTTTTTTGGCAGGTAGTGTTTCTTATTGTTTGCACACTTTTTTCTTTATTCAGAATTCTTTAAAAATTCCATTTACAAGACAATTGTTTATAATAAAATTCTATTCAATCGATAGACTCATAACGATTGAAAACAATGTTTTTGTTTGAGTTTGGGTTTGACCAATTCGTAAAAAAAAAAAGAATAAATAATTAAGATATGCGTGTCCGTCAACCTTAAACAATAATCTTTGTCAATTTTATTTTTCAGTCTTTATGATGGTCGATACTTGATCTATCTCTTACTGTTACATCCCCGGGCAACGCCGGGCTCTACTGCTAGTAATGCCTATAATGGGAGAAATTCAAACGGAGAATATCCTTTCTCGAATAGCATCCCCATTATTACCATCCTCTTGGAATTTTCTATCAAAACAGATACAAGCAAATCGCTCAGACGTTATTATCAAAGATAGAAAGGAAAACGTTTGAACACTGATTGATATGCGTGAACCAAATGACAAAACCATTTCTGATAAGGTTTTTGAAAATCTAAGCAAATAGAAAAACCTGGAGACGTAAATCGAAAAAAAAAGTGGAATTTTAAATCTAAAACTGTTCTTGTTGTGGTTGGTGCTTTGTGTCTGATAAAGAAAAGAACTTAAAAACAAATCAACTAATATTAGTTGTAAACAAAATGTTGGCTGTAGACAAAATATGGACTTGCAGTTAAATAACAGGGTAGACTAGGCTCTGTAACCTTGTGTGGCCACCTGCTTAAAGAAAAAAAACTTTAAATTTCTGAGTGCGGAGAAGGCAACGGAAAATTACTCTATTATCATTTCCAAAAAGGTAAAGCAATTCACAGATAATGAATTTGAATCGATATGGCATTTATTTTTGAAAAATCACCCCAGCTATGGGTTAAATAGCAAAGTAGAATGGGCTCTTTAGCCTTGTATAGCAACCAGCCTAAGAAAAGGAAAAAATTGAATTTTATGCCGTGGAGAAGGCAACGGGAAACCACTCTACTATCATTCAAGAGAAGTATTTTTCTTTACAATAATGTTCGCTCAAGGGCCACTCTAATTACGCAGTAAGTGGTGGCAAGACGATATGTTGGGAAAATAACGGTTAACTCTAGACTTGAACAGGTTAAGATTGTAGTGCTAGGGGAAACGTTCTTATGGTAGTTAGTTCCACAAAGCAGCGCTAACTCAACGCCGCCACCTCAACACCGATCAACTTATATTATTGATACACGGATCTCTCCAGAGGCGTTGGTTGAATTAATCCAGTGGCTTGACCCAAAGAGTTATGCCGCTGCAGAGGTTAAACATAACCTTGGAGAGTTGAGTTACTAAAGAGAAATAACTGCAACTGAGATATCCGGAAGAGGCATGGCACGTGGAATTAGCACAGTCTATCCCGATGGACGAAAGGGTTCGGTTCGAAATTACGATAACCTGAAGAAGGTCGGAGCGTTCAACGGTCGAAACGTTGTGAATTTGACAACAAAGATGAGGACAACAGTCCGAACAATGTAAATAGTGTAAATAAGTGTTCTTTTTGTTGACATTGTCTCCGATTGCTCACATGTTCGCTCTATGGCAGGCATGTCCAAAGTTCTGCTCGGGGTCCAATTATGGCCCGCCGTCAAATTTCATATGACCCCCCATCCTCTGTCATAGAATGTGTCACTTACGACCCCCCGCCAGTATTGTCGATCGGAGAATGTAAATTACACACCTAAGAAATGCAATTTCATGTTTTACCAAAAGTTGGCAGCAACACTGCGTGGCTACCCTCTCGTGGTGAGTGACCCTGACCCTTAGCCTTTTCCAGCCAATTTATAAAATCACAGTCTTTGAACCAGTTCGATCCAGTTGAGTTCGATCCTCACTAGGTGCCCTATACTCTCGGCCTTGTGCCACAGCTATGCTTGGAAAATAACTATTCATATATTTTTAACTTAAAAGTTAACAGACAACATTAATTACCAATAAAATGTAATGTCTAAGATTAACCTGATATATATTATAGGTTTTTGGAAGTCCTTTTTTCTCAGGCATATTTTACTTCATCTTATATGGACTTCAGATATGACAGGCTGGGTGATTTTGGTAAGACAAGTTTAAATATGTCATTCATGTGAAGAAATGAAAATATGCCATTTGCAATAAAACTTTAATAAGATAGTTCATTTGCATTTAATTTTAATGGTTGAAAGAATGTTAAGCAGATTGGTTGACCCAAACGCATATTCACCTCATCAAATCTGTTTCTTAAAATTAGTTTGGACTATTCTGGTCTATGTTATTCTCACTATCCTTATGTAGAACCACATCTGTTGATTCAATTTCTTTTGTGAGGAGATTGAAAAGTATTCACTGCCATATCGGAGGACCGATGTTACATAACAGGCATACATTTTTTAAAAAGATCAAGATATAAAATTTTGATAAATGCATTGGGCCTTGTCCCAGATCTTCTGATAGGAACTTAAAATGTGGCAAATATTTGAGACCTATCTCTCTCTCCTGAAACATTAGTAAATACCCTGATAAGTCAGCGAAACAGTTGGGCGTTTCTTTTATAAGCGAGTCTGCATTTCTTTATGTAAATGTAATAAAAGTATACAAAAGTGTTCTTGTCGATAAAGATTACGATGTTATCAATAATAACAGGTACACCTTGAGAAAAACAGGTACTTATGAGTGCAGAGACGAAGAGATTTAGTGCACCTACTGTAGCGCGACGGACAGCTAGTGAGTGTCTAAGGTCAGTTTGTAATCTAGTTTAAAGTGGGTTTTATGTACCAGGTCCGTTCAGGGCGTAGACAATTATGGCTCTCCACAACTTCCGGTTTTTTGTTGCTCGAAGTAATCATCCTTCTTGTTCTACCATCAATTCCCATCTTTTATATACCATGTTAATTCAGGATATCGATAGTCGTGGCACTCCACAAGTTCCAGTCTTTTATTGGTCGAAGTAACCGTTGACGCTTTATCCTTCCTCTTCTGTCTTCTTTCTGCCATTCATTCCAGTCTTTTATCTACCATGTCCCTTCAAGATGTAAGTGATCATGGCTCTCCCCAACTTCCTGTCTTTTTCTGTTCGAAGTAACAGTTGACGCTTTACCACCCCTCTTTGTCCTTCTCCTGTCATCTCTTCAGGCAAAGTAGGTTACTCACTGATTTCCTCTTGCTTCTCTTGTTTTCAAAATTGTCCATTTTTAATACAATTCGCAAAATACGGGGCTCGAGAGCCACTCAAGGTAGTGAATTGGTATTACTGAATGAGAGGTGTCATATGAAGGTAAGAGAAGGTGGTAAGAAATGAAGATAAAGAGTCAAAATAACGATTGACAATTTGACTCGAAGAGATCGAGATTCAAGTATTTAGGGAAGCACCCACACAGGAGTGTTCCACAGCGTGGCAATTCTTAGGAAAAAGATGTCTGAGTAGAATTTTCTTTGTACATATAGATTACTGAGGAAATTTTGGGATTCGAATTCGTAGATGTGGCATGACGTGTCCTTTATTAATCATTTCACCCCCAAAAAGGCGATAATGTCACTAAGACGCAAGGGTCTACTGGGAGTGAAATAATCTTAGAAAAACATTATTGAGTTGCGAGGACAATAAAAGACTAGGCGTCAAGGAGACAGAAGATGACGATTGACATTGCATTATATATATATATAAACAAGTATAGGATTGGTATAGACGGAATAAATTCCAATAACCAAAAATACTATTCTTAAAATAGTGCTCAATACAGAGTAGAGCAAATATTATTTATTCAAAAATAAGCAAACATAAACATGTTATAACATCACTCCAAAAATAGCCATTTTGTTTTAACACTTCTAGTTGATAAGACATCAGAATAGTTGAAACAAAATGGCTATATTTTTATATATGTTATAATATATATATATATATATATATATATATATATATATATATAGAGAGAGAGAGAGAGAGAGAAAGCTGCAAACTTTTTTTTTATAATGTGGATTTTTTGTTATATAGTATACTTTATTTTCCATTTTTTTGTTCCACACGTTTCGGGTTTTGTGACCTTCATTAAGCGAAGAATAGTTATTTCCACATATTATTCAAAGAAATTTTTTTTTTTTTCTTATGTTTTCTTACGTTTAACCATTTTCTTTTGTTTGTGGTATTGATACAAATTCTTCTTGGGCTGGCGAAAAAATATTCCTCGGCTTAAAATGTAATAAAACAATTAGGATTGTTCAGAGAAAGGGGAAGGAATGAGGTCTTATCTTTTGATGTCTTCTGCATCTTTTTAAACATTTTCTCCATTTTGTCTATTGCGTACTTTATAAAAAAATCCATGTGATATATATATATATATATATATATATATATATATATATATATATATATATATATATACACACCCACAAAAATCTTTAAATATACAAATAGAAAAAATGCCGTAAGAATTTTTGCCGTTAACAATAAATTTAAAAAAAAAATCCAGACGACATGCATTCAACGGATGTCAGTTCTCATTGAAAAATACATCCCTACCCCTTACCAAATTGTAGCTAATAACCGATACAATGATACAGACATAAGGAAAACCCAAACACCCCTTGTCCAGTTGAGGTAGATTTATCTGTAACCATGGAAACGGGATTTTAGCTGTGTCTTTAAAAACCAGTAATTTTAAAAGTTACTCCAAAATTCGCTTGAGGATGAAATGGAACTAATGTCTTTAATTTAATTACAAAATTAAATTTGGACCTTACATTTTTGAAACATGGTTAGAACTGTGCAGCGGAAAAAAAAAACATATTTTAAATCAATTAATTTATAATATTAATGCTCTGTAAATTTACATTGAGCACTATTTTGTAAAAATAAAAATATCTATAAGAACACCGGATTATATATCTTACTGTTCTTTCTTTTTTTATTTATATATATATATATATATATTTATATATATATATATATATATATATATATATATATCCCAATCTATTGATAAAACCATCAGAAATATACATAGCAAATATTTAAACGGATATTTACTCATTCATTAATCGTGGATGTGTGTATATTTATAAATTCATACATACAAATAATAATAAATTTTTAAATCCATGTTCTATGTATGTATAGGTATTTAAATACAACACTTGGCGCGTCTAGACACCAATTGTAAAATTGGGCGGTATTTTGCGGTCGCCACTGACAATGAATAAATTAGGCAATATGTAAACTGCATCGTCGCCATAAAAGTGCAGGATTCAAGGTGCCATTTTATTCCCATAAAAAGCGTCCTGAGAATAAAAGTGGATAAAAACAGAAAACTGAACAAATATTTATGTGGGCGAGAAAAAAACGTATATTTATTTCCTTATAAACTTTTCAATAAGTGGCATTGAAACACACATCATTTTGATTCATACGTGATTGAAATTTATACGTACTAGAATTTTTTTGAACTCCTCACAGTATTTCGTATTGTTGAAGTTATCGCTAACATTTTTATGGAGATTTACAAATTCTACATTTCGTTCTATTTCGCAAACCAATCAATGAATTTGAATAAATTTCTTTAATTTTATAGGACTTCATGTTAAGAAAATTTCTTTTTTTCTTTTTAAAAGCAAAAAATAAATTCTTAGGATTTCTTACTCTTGAGCCTGCGACATACAACTGGTCGTGAATATTTATTTCTGGAGCCAAAGACAACTTTTTTAAGCATTTAGCTTTGTGATTTGTTTATAGTTCTCGCAAACACAGGGCGAACTGCAAACTGGATACTTGTAAATAGAAATTTAAAGGAAAAAAATTAAAATTTTTATTAAACACGTATTTGTTATTTGTAATCATTAAATTGTTTTTAAAATAGCGGGCGTATTTTGTATGTTAAATATAAAACTTTTAATTAAAAAAATGAATGAAAATTTATTGCATTCTATGCACCGTAGTAAAACCAACAGTACTTTGTTGCCTCTTACCTGTTTGCACTTCTCCCCAAACTTTCAAATAACTCGGTCTATTTATTGATTTTTAGAGGGTGTGATGGACGGACTGGTGGACTAACGGAAGTCACAGAATTTTATATATAGATATATTCTCAAAAGAGACATTTTAATGCGTTTTTATCTGTGATTCGTGTGGTGATTGTGAATTTTTAATTGGGTTGTTTGGTCTGGTTATTTTTTTTTTAAGCATTACGCCCCAAGCAAGGCGTGAAGCTACTAGGATGCAGGGGGTTGCAGAAGATTTGGAGCGAGAGCAGATAGGAGTGATAGAAGAAAGGATGAGGAGAGGGATAGTGGGTAGATCAAGGTAACTGGAGGTGTCGATTGACATTACATTTGAATAGTTGGAGATTATAGCACTCAGGGAAACAGTAATTGGGAAGGGTGTTCCACAGGCGAGAGGTGCGAGTTATGAAGCTATTGGAGTAGAAGAGACCGCTACATTTAAAAATTTCTATAGTGTATAGATGCCAGCCTCGTAGGGCGCTTGAATTCATGGAGTCTGGGAACCAGTGAAAGCAGCTCCTCGGAGCAATTATCATGGAAGTATTTGTAGAAAAAAAGACAGAGAGACGTCGCGTCTGTGAGAGAGTGACTGCAGACGAGATGCCAGATCAGGGCCAATTATATTACATATCCGTCTCTAGATCTTGTCAAGAACTCCGAGGTAAACAGAAGGTGCCCCAGACCATATATGGCAGGAATACTCCATGCAAGGGCGGCATATCAACTTCTATCCTGAAATCTAAATATTTTTGTACGCCAAGAATTTTGTTCATAATTTTACACTTTCAAGGCAAACATATTTTGTAGATGATAAAATATATTGTTGGTAATTTTTATAGGACTATATTGCTGGCAATTTTACTATAAAATGTATTTTTATATTTTTAGTTTCGTATATACTATCATTTTACTATAAAAATGTATTAGTAATTTTACTTATTCTGGAATTAAAAGGTGGTCCCACGCTCCTCAAAACCTTCAATCTCCCAATCAGAAGCTTTGCAGACCGGATGTCGTTTATCGTCATATTTAAGACGATTGTGAAGGAGAAATGAAGGAAAAATGAGATACATTAGTTTGGTACGTTCAAAATTTTTGTTCTGAAAACCGAAAATGTTACAATCGTCGATGATGAATCACTCGAATCGCTGATAAAGATTAATACGCGACACGGGACATCGTAGGGATACTCCACATATCTCACGTCAGCATTGTAAAACATTGGATGCGTAAAATCGATACGGGGTTTAGGTACTTCACGATTTAAGGAAAATAACTTGAGGGAACTTATTTTCCAATTGTGGTTCTCTGCTTAAACGCAACAAAACAACCTGTTTTGTTTTAAAAAAACGATAAAAATATATACCGTTTACAACAATACAAAGAGTGAAAGGCGTCCTGAAGCAAACAAAATAGGCCAACGCAAAAATTTTTCAGTTTTTTAATAGTCATAAATGCTTAGTTTAATTTGCCACGTAGGTTAAAAAAAAAAAGCAAATGTTGATAAGATAGCACTGTCAGCAGCCCCTAATCAGAACCCTCTACTTCGTGTTTAAAGATGTTCGATCATTTGGACTGCTTGTTTTCCTGACTTTTTGTAATATTCATGAAAATAGGATATAAGAAACCAACATATAAGAAAAACCCGATATAAGAGATTTCTCTGGTCCCAAATTAACCCTTTGTTTATGTATATAAAATAGACCAAACCCGGATATAATTCTTAACCCATTTATAAGAGACTTCTTCTCCGGTCCTGACAACTCTCTTATATCAAGGTTAATTGTTGTAAACATACATGTTTTTTATAACTATGTTTAAGAAATACACATTTTTTTTTCACGAAAAAACAATATTGTACTTTTTTTTTTTCCAGATGCATTTTTAAAAAATTATTTATTCGTTATGAAAATTATATGATAGCATTGAAGTTGTAGTTGCGTATCTTTTTTATCTTGTAAGTTCAGGTTTTCTACCCAGTCTGTAAAATTTTATATATATATATATATATATATATATATATATATATATATATATATATATATATATATATATATCGGACAGGTAATAAATAGGAAAAAACAAAAAAAAACAAAAACATTTCATTGTGAAATGTCGGTCAGCAACGTTTGTATTATAAACTAACTAGTGTTATTTCCAAAGAAGTGTTAATAAGACCATACCATACAATCTGTTTGTCGGGCGTATTTTTATTCTGCATTGATAGCGTAACTTAGTCTGTAACAACAGAGTATGATAGGATAAAGAACAAATAGGAAACATTTATAAATCTACCATGTTTCACTTTTTTTAAAGCTACATCAGCGAATGAGATATGGAAAAAGAAAGAAAATTTGGCATTTGTGTTGTTTGACATTTATTCTTTAAGCAGGTTTCACGTGTGTTTGATTGTTAAGCAACGTTAGTATAAGTCATGGTGTTCTGAACTCAAGGAGAGATGACACGTCTTTTCGAAGTTCCAAAAAATACTCTAGAGTTTCTGATTGAAACCAAAATGGCGGCGCCCATGTGAAATTGCTGTCAAGGTTTTTATAATTTATTTCTGTATATAGCAATTTCCTTTATTTTACTCAAAATGAACCAGTACAGCCGGGCAACTATACTATAATAATTCATATTATATCTGGTATTGAGTCTTTTACCTTAGTCTGTACTGCAGAGTATCTGTTTGAAACCAAAATGGCGCCGCCCATGCAAGTAACAGACAGCATCTTTATAGCCATTCATTTCCAGTAAATGGCAATTGCCTCCTTTTCACAAAACGGGCCAGTACAGCCAGGCAACAATAGTATAAAAAAACCATAGCAGTTAAAGTGTTTTTAAATTTTTTCCATTAAATGGAAAGCTTCAAACGATGCTTTATTTGCACTAATATATTTTCATTTCGTTTATAGACAACATTTCTACTGCCTTCATTACGTAGCCCTACATTTTCACACCTACACTGTCCATAAATGTTGAGATTTTAGGAACAACTTTCAATATTTTCTTTGTTTGAATCCATTGCAATCAGAGTAGGGAAATAACAAATGTTCAGCCGATGAAGAATTTATGCAAGTTCTCAACTACATATTGACTTCTTGGACTTGTATAATTTAGATTATATCAAAACTAGTTTACCTATATACTTTAATTTTATAGTTGCTATCACGTTTCAGTTAAGTACCTTCTGGCTATCTTCAGTAGTATTTTTAGATTTAAAAAAGTTATTTACGTATATATATATATATATATATATATAATATATATATATATATAATCTTAAGATGTGCTATATTTATGGGATAAAGTGCTCAATATCAGAGATAGAGCGTGTGTAAATATAAAAATGAACATAGAATTCAACGCTTATTAAGACAGTCTGTTTCATGGTAGATGCAATCGTCAGGCCACGAGTGCTCGAGGCCTGATGATTACATCTAGCATGAAACAGACTATTCTAGCATCTAATGATTGAATTATATGTAATCATCATATATATATATATATATATATATATATATATATATATATATATATTATGAAATGGACAAAGTCCGACAATTATTTTAAAGACATTTTTATGTTTATACATTCTTTTATAGATACATATAAAACAGATCATTTACTTAAATATTTATATTTATAAAAAGAATGTATAAACATAAAATGTCATTAATATATATATATATATATATATATATATATATATATATAAATCATTTTTCAATAAAACCGATTTTAAATGTGAATTAAGTTTAAGCGTCCAATGATTTTTTTTTTTTTTTTTTCAGATTGAACAACTTAAGTCTTTGGCAATTTCAACCATGGAAAGATTAACAATCAAACAACGTGTTAAAGTTTCAAGAGTTCAATTGGAAAAATTGTATTTAAATTCAAACAAACTGGGTCGATGGCAGATGTGAAAACACCACTGAAACATCGTTTAAAAAAAAAAAAAAACATTGCTGTAGTATGAATGTGCAATGTGAAAAATCATCATTCTATTCGTCATCGCTCGAAGGCATTGAATCTGTCCACAACAATGTTACATCGTTTCCAATTGTACTCTCGGTTGGTCGATTATGTTGACCAAAAAAATCCCGAAGTGCGCGAAATGCATTTCTGGTTGAACATCTATTTTCGTAATAGGCTTCGATAACTTTATACGCTGCTATTTAACCCATGGGAAGAGGCAAGTTTTTTCAGATCGACATTAGTACGAAAATGAATGCAACAGACCAAACTAAAAGTTTTTTTTTCTGATGCTCGCTGATTACGTTTTTCGTTACATGCACATCCTATTATTTTGATGAAAATAAATAATTAAATCCTTTTTTATATCCGGTGTTTTCTCTGTATACAATTAATCACACTGCTAGAAAATGCAATCGCTTCACAAACGCATATTTTCCAGCAGTTCTTTCAGGGCATTTATTTTTTTTTAGAAACCTGCGTGGTCGGCTAAAATAAATATAAAGTTAATTTATTCCGTGTTCCCTGCAAATAGCTGTATAGACACTGCCTGCGGTTAAGGTTCATACTCCATTATTATCGAATATATGATCATCTTGGGTATAATGAAAAACTACATCCGGCAGAATGGCCACTGATCGGGAGATTGGAGGTTTTCAGGAGTATGGAACCACCTCTTAATTGCTCCCAGGTCCACCGTGACTCCGGGTGGTAGCACCTGTTAGGGTACCATCCATGGGCAAATAGTGAAATCCCAAACAAAAATCAGCAGTACATTTTTATAATAAAATGATAAACAGTACACGTTTATAGCAAACTGAAAATAAATACAAAAATTAATAATGTATAAAAATACATATTTATGGTTAAATTACCCATAATACATTTTATAGTAAAATTACCCAGAATGCAATTTTATATTATAATGATTATCAATATATTTTTATAGTAAAATTACCATCAATAATATTTATAGTAAAATTAACCACAATACATTTTTATATTAAAATGTCAATAAGACATAGAAATATAAAAATACATTTTATAATAAAGTAACCAGCAATATATTTTTATAAAAAATTACAAACAATACAATTTTGTAGAGAAATTACTAATAAACCATTAAAAAAATCCAACAATGCATTTTATCACCAATAAAATATATATCTAAAAAAAATGGGTTTACACTGAAAGTCTAAAATTATGTACAAAATATCCCTAGCCAAAGGCATAAAATTACGTACGTATTTAGATTTAAGCATTAATAGCCCATAGAGATGTTGATATACCGTTAAACAAAAGCAATCAATCAAATAACCAACTGAATTTATATATATATATATATATATATATATATATATATAATTATTTGTTTAAAATAATGATTTCCAAATTACATAAGAAAATCTCATGTTTCAAAACAAGAGCCGAAATACTTCATATATATTATTTCAATATTTTGAAACGTGAGAACTCTTATGTAGCGTGTTGGAATCATATTTTTTAAATAAATAATTATATTTATGCTCTACTTTTGTATCGAGCACTATTTTTTAAAAAATAATAACAAAAATACTAAAGGAACTTTGGAACCTAACCAGTTCTTTCCTATTTTCTATATTTTTTCACACACACACATACATATATATATATATATATATATATATATATATATATATATATATATATATATATATATATATAAAAAAACTTTTACAACATGTCAAACAATTAAATAGAATTTATATAAAATGCAAATTTTATTGAAATCTAAACAAAGTGTTTTTAAAAATATTAATAGGTGCGTGGAGTGAGACGCGTAATCGGTGAACCGTGATAGGAGATTTTTGTAGCCTAGCATATGTGCTGATTCCTTAAGTTTACGAATTTTTCAATGGTGTTCCTTGTCTATGATCTCAACCTGATCCCACACAGGGCGGTGATCTCCCTTCTCTCTCCATATGTGGTCAGCCACGCCTGATTTTTCTACTTCCCTCGCGTTACAGCTTTCTGGTGTTCTTGAAGCCTTACCTTGAGGGAGCAGCCTGTCTCCCCTTTATATTCCTTTCTTAGCTGCACGGGATAGCATACACACAGTCTTTAGTCATGTTCTCCTCTATGGGGGGTCTTTTCAAATGAGAGATATCTGCGAAGTGTCGTCAAGCTTTTGAAGGTTGTCCTGATGTTATATGGACCGCAGATCCTTTGTATTTTCTTTGATAACCCCTTCACATAAGGCAGGCAGACTGTTTTCTGAGTGTTGTTGTCCTGAAGAAGGCCGGAGCGTACAACGGCCGAAACGTTGTGATAAATATGGCGACAAAGATGAGGACAATAGTCCGAATAATGTAAATAATGTACATAATACCTCATCTCAGAAATATAGACAGACTTTGTTAAAGTTGTTAAGCTCAACGAATCATTGATGCAATAAGGGTATTTATATCGCTATTTTGCTTTTTTGTTATTAACTGTTTCATTCGTTTTCTACCCTTATCAACTCTTTTCAGCCAGAAAAGTTTTTAGAGTGTAAGAATTTTTTTTGAGATAATAAGAGTTTAGTGATACAGGTCTTACTAATTAACCCATAGTTGGGGAGAGAAGAGGTGAATTCATACTTTTTCCCAAGCGTATTTGCCCATAAGGGAATATGACAAATCCAACGGGAATTGGAACTCGGCTATCCGATTAACAATTCCGAGCCATTATCCATACCATACAAGTATACATCACCTGGTATTTCCAAGCGGTAACCTTTCTATATACTGACCAGGCTCGAAGTTTCTTGACATCGGCGATTGTACGGGAACTGGTATTTCAACGTGATGTTGCCATAAGCTTTTTTTTTTAATATTCATTGAACTCGCAATGGGTTTATGTTGTGGATTCCGAGATGAATTCAGTCTCCAAGGAATGACAAACGCAATATTTAGATATAAGAAATAAAATGTATTTACACAATCATACAAAGAGTAATACTGTTAGTAAATCCAGGAACGCGGTTAGTAGCAAATACAGGTAGATATATACAGTCTCGAAGTAGGACTTCCTTAGAGTCTACGTGCTTGTAACTGACTTCTACAAGAGGTTACCTCACACTATCTCCGTTCGTATATTCTCTCTCTCTCACTATCCGACTACCCTCACTGACTGTCTAACTCTGGGTATTTGACGGCAGCAGTCCAGGTACACTGGTGGAGTCCACTTATATGAAAAAGGGGTGGACCCCATAACAGTTTATTCACTCATTAACTTAAGAATTATGATTCATCATAAAAATGAAATAAATAGGAAAACCGTACCGACTATCACAGCTCTATGCACCTAACCTTGATATTTCTATAATTTTACACGAATGCAGAAGGTGATTTGCAGGACACTGCTGGCAAGCAAAGCAAAAACTTGCGAGTGATCTACTCTGGACATCTAGCCATGGCGCAAGACGGGCTGGTCGCCCAGCAATCACCTACATTGACCAAATATATTATAACACAGAATGCCACCCAAACCTTGATGTGGGACGGTGATGGTTTCCGTGATAGACTCATGAACGTCCCAGCTAGCTCGACCGAATAATAATAAGCTACACGTCTTGATAAACATGACTGAGGCCTCGGGCTTGCCATTGAAGACTTCCCCACCTTTCCCCTGCATATATTTACATAGTTCATATGACCCAAAATGGATTCAGTGAATTATAAAAGCCACCAGACTTCCTTTTCAAACGAACAACAATTCCCTTTTAATTAAATTGACACCTGGTGTTTAAGAACGACATGAAATAAACTAGAAAGAGAATTGTCATCAAATGTTAACAATTTATTACCAAGGGAATTTGCACCTGGGACCTCATAAAAAAAAGTATAAAAAATTATTATACAGGATGTTCCCCGCAAAAAATTAAAATCATTTAAAATGTGAATATCTGAATAAGTACCTGTTCCGGTCAAACGAAATTTAATAGACTTCATGTTGAAAAATAAAAGGTTTACTTATCAAATTTCGAAGAAGAGATTCAAAGTGATGTAGATTTTATAACCGATTTCACAAAGCTTCACAAATGTTCAATATGCGCACCGCCTGTGACACAACACACGTTAATTCAGGAGTCAAGCACTTGCCAAACACGCTGTAGCATATCTTGCGTAAAATTCTCCAACGCCTCAGTGCTCAATGAGAATCTGCCAGGAAGATGAATCGGGCGTGTCAGTGATAATGACAATGCACCGTTAAAATGAACACCACGTTCACCTGATTTGACAGCTGGTGATTTTTTTTCTATGGGGCTATTTGAAAGCACAAATCTATATCCCCCTTTTCCTACAAGCCTAGATGAACTTAAGCAGAGAATCACTGAGGCGTTGGAAAATGTTACGCAAGACTTGCTACAACGTGATTGGCAGGAGTTGGACAGACAAATCAATCTATTTAATATTAATAAGGACTTAAATAAATATACCATTAAAATAGTTAAACTAGTATTTATATCAGATTCTATTGGGTATACAATATGGGATTTTCCTATAGTAATAAACTGACCCCCCAATATTAATACATAATGCAATAATTACAAAAATATATTTAAAGGCTCATATGTACAAACCTAATAATACTAAGGACTTAACAAAATAGTCTGTTATATTTTTATTGCGTTGTTTATATTCTACTGGATATAAAATGGGGGGCGGTTTTCAATTGTTATTAAATAATGAACCGATTTCTCCAGTAATAATTAGGAAAATATATTTAAAAACTCCTATGTGCAAACCTTCTTACACTTGACAATAGAATCAAACTAGTAATAATATACGACTCTGCTGGATATAAAATGGGGGATCAGTTTCCTATTGTTATTAAGTAATAAACTCATCCTTCCAGAAGGAATACATAATATAATGATTAGAAAAAAATATATTGTGACAACCTAATCCTGAGTATGCCGATAAACTACATCCGGCTACAAGGGCACTGATCAGTAGATTGGAGGTTTTGAGGGTCGTAGAAACACATTTTTATTGCTGTTGTTCCCAGGTCCGCCCTGACCCGGGGTAGTAGCACCTGTTAGGGTCCTATCTTTTGGCAAATATTGAACCCCCAACAAAAATCAAAACACTAGGAAAGTATAAAAATATATTTTATTGCAAAAAACACAGGATTATATTTTTATAAAAAAAATTACCAACAATATATTTTTAGTGAAATTGCCAGCAATACATTTTTAAAACAAAATTACCAACAATACATTTTATTATCTAAAAGCGTACGTTTGCCCTGAAAGTATATGATTACGTCCAAAATGAAACCATAAAATAGTTGAAACCATAAAATAACGTACAAAATATTTAGATTTCTGTATGAAATGACCCACAGAGATGTTGATATGCCGCTAAAGAAAATTAACCGACTAACCATATACTGTGAAAATCTAATAATTTAATGACGTAACAAAATATTCCATCAAAAATGGTTAAACTAATATTTATATAAGATTCTCTTGGGTATAAAATGGTGGATAGGTTTTTTTATAGTAATAAACTGATTCCTTCAGTATTAATTCATAAAGTCATAGTTAAAATATATATTTCAAGACTCATATGTGCAAACCTTTCAATAATAATAAGGACTTAAAATAGGCTATAAAAATGACAGCATGGTTAAACTGGAATAAAAGTAAAATTCTGATGGATATAAAATGGGGGGTCGATTTTATATTGTTATTATGTAGTAAACTAATCCCCCAATTATCACATAATATAATCATTAGAAAATGCATTTAAAGATTCATGTCGTCCTGGGTATGACGTTAAACTACATCCAACAGCAAGGCCTCTGACCAGGCGGTTTTGAGGAGCGTGGAACCACCTCTTAATTGCTGGTGTTCTCAGGTCCAAATTGACCCTTAATATTAGCACCTGTTAGGGTCCCAGCTAAAACCCTTTTTTTTCAGTTTTTGTTTAGTTTTTCCAGATCTTACCCACAACCTGGTTATGACGATAAACTACACCCGCGTCCTGGGTATGACGATAAACTACGGCCAACAGCAAGGCCTCAGGTAATAGTAGAGAATTAACAGAATGTGTTGTCATTTCTGACGTCATAGTGAAATGAGTTTTCATAGGAGTTTTTATTGGATATAAAATAAGAAATTGTTTTTTTTTATTACTAGAATTCATTTTGCAACTGACGCACACTGAAATCCTCGTAGTTGAAGTTATCACTAAGATTTTTAGTCGAGATTTACAAACTCTACGTCTCGTTCAATAAAAAAACTTGTAATTCCCCCCCCCGGCTAAATTAATGAAAATTTATTGTATTAAGCTACGCACCGTAGTCAAACCAACTGTACTTTGTACCCCCACCCCTTACCTGTTTGCATTTCTCCCCAAAATCTGGTCTTAATCGGTCAATGTATGGCTATTTTAGAAGGCGTGACAGACGGCCTAGCACAAGTCACAGAATTTTATATATAGACTAGCAATAGAGCCCGGCGTTGCCCAGGGATGTAACAGTAAGAGACAGATCAAGTATCGACTATCATAAAGACTTTTACGAATTGGTCAAACCCAGACTGAAACAAAAACATTGTTTTCAATCGTTATGAGTCTACCGATTGAATAGAATTTTGTTATAAACAATTGTCTTGTAAATGGAATTTTTAAAGCATTCTGAATGTAAAAAATAAAGAAAAAGTGTGCAAGACAATAAGAAACACTACCTGCCAAAAAAAAAAAAAGTGAAGTTTTGTTGAAATCGGTTGAAAAATGTAGGAAATCCGATCCCATATATAAACGAACACACACACACACACACACACACACACACACACAACAAACAACACTGGGTTTTATAAAAGTATAACTCGATATGAGTTGTCCCCCTTTCATTCTGGCGACAGAATGCGTATTTTATCGTGTTTTCAAATTGATTTCGTGCAAAAACAATTGTGTTTTTTCCAATTTTGGCGCTGTCAGAACCACCGCAAGGTAATTTTACGTAGTCCTGTGAAGTTTTGTTGAAATCGGTTGAAAATCCAATATATAAACGAACACACAAATTTACATCAAAATATATAAATGACACACACACACACACACACCTGGGTTTTATAATAAGTATGATTAAGTAATAAACTGATCCTTCTAGTGTTATTACATCTATCTATGTCTATAATTCTCAAAATATGTTTGTATGTATGTATGTGTGATCAGATGTTGTTTATGCGTTTCCACAGGTTTCATCCAATTTCGATGTTTTTGTTTTTTTGTTTTTTGTGTCAGTTTTGAGATCAAATTTACTGGAAAAAATTGCAACCTTGAAGGTGAAAAATAAAAAAAAAATGATGTTTTACACTTTGCGCAAAAATCAAAGGCAAAATTTAATGTCTGTAAAAAACAGCGTACAAACAATTTAGAGAGTTGAAATCTAACGTAAAAGATTATTAGAATTATAAAAAAATATCTATTATAAATAAAAATTATCATATATTATTATTATGACTGTACATGGGAGAGGTTCCTTAAGAGGCCCTGCACACAGCTACAAGTGTGAATTTTATTTTATTTGAAAGGAATTATTTTATTGAGTGAAAGATATCATACAGTATTTAAGACTATTCGAATTTATTTTTTTAATTTCTTCTAAATTTGAAAAAGATACGTTTCTTCTGATATACAAATTTAAATACTTAATTCTCCTACAGTTTGATGAATGTATATCTTTTTATGAGCCAATAATTCTATATTTTGAACTGGTTTATCTTGCCTTTAATAATAATTTTTTTGTAAAATTTCTATTTTGTTCATTGCTTTTTATATGAATATAATAAATGTTTGTTTCTCTCAAATTTAACATTGAAGTTCTGAGTCCTGTTTGTTTTTTCGTATACCACGCAATCGGGATAAAAGAGGTTACGTTCTCTCTTCTCCAATTACCCTACGAAAAAGAAATCCTTTTAATTTTACTCAGTCCCCCAATCTATGACAGCGCAAAATCGTAAATAAAGGATAATCTTGCGTTTTTTCGCTCCCCACCAACTCCAGGGAAACTTGGTAGAATTTACCAGATGTTAAACCACTAAACCACGACGATTTGACAGCTTTACGTAAGACCAAATCTAACGAAAATGTCTATCGTTTCAACTCATGATATTCATCACTGCCATATTTGCCTTTGTTTTAACCAGAGTAGAATTAGTATTGTTGGGGACGTGCAGAATTTATTAATTATGCTTGAAAGAATCAGAAGGAATTTGTGTAGGTTGTGTGACTTTCTGCATCCACAACAAATAAATAAACGAAATTTAAAATACGATTAAGAACAAGACATATTCAATTTAGAAACTAATATAACATTTATATACAATTCAAAACAATATATAATAGGATAATTGGTATATGTTTTTTTTTGGCAAAATGTGTATGATGTTTTAGATTTCAGAATGTCGCTCTTTGTAATCGTTCGTTCATTTACAGTCTTTTAGGTTTGTGTTGATATTAATATTTGTCGATATTAAGTGTCTTTTTTAGAAGTAGTAATGTTTTTAAAAATCGTTCGATATCAATGATATTTACTTAATAGGTAGTGAATATAATTCACTTTAGATAAGCAATGTTTGAGAATCGATGTAACAGAGTTGGTTGAGGTTTAATTGTGAGTGAAATCAGGGGTTGATGTACCTTTGCGCGGTAATATCGTGATTTCGGACGTGGAGTATGTTAGCAATTTCTCTGTTAATGTTTGTTACTGACTGATTTTATTGGGGCAGTCGGCGTTTAATTTTATAAGTCCTGAAAGTCCGAAATTGGCTCAAATTGAGTTTTAATATCAAAATTTCGTTTTTGCACGTGAAACTTTCAGAATATAGTGTCGTTGACCAATGAGATTGGTTGATTCGCCTAGTACGGTTTTTTATTGGTTGAAGTTTCTCGTACGTAGGCGTAAGATATAGACTGTTCTGTTTAAAATGATATAAGAAGGAAAAACGAGTAAATAGTATTGTTAACTTCATTTTATCTTAATTAGAATAAGTATTATCAACGGTTATTATTACATTTTGACTAATATTTACTTTTATCTCCATTTTCTTATTTTATTTTTATTGTCAAAATTGATTAATTTCTGAAGAACACTGATATTCATTTTATTTTACATTAAGAAATGTGAACGATTATTATTAATTATTGACTATTTTTAATCTTTATTTTAGATGAAACATTCATTTTTGGTAAGCATTTACTTTCAATCTTCATTTTGTTATTACGTGAAAACTTGTCAGCCATTATTATTAATTTTTGTCTAGTATTTGATTTCATCTTTATTTTTTATTAGATGTAGTATTGTCAACCATTATTATCAATTTTTGGTCTGTATTTACTTTCATCTTTATTTTTCCTTAATTGAAACATTGTCAACAATTATTGCTAATTTTTGACTAGTATTTACTTTCATATTCATTTTTATTTGATGAAGCATTGTCAACTATCATTATTCATTTTTGTTTAGTATTTACTTTCATTTTAACTGTTTATTTTTAAAATAATTTCACCCTAAGCAAGGCAATAAAATTTGAAAAAACGTGTTAAGAAGTTTTAAACCATACGATTGAAAAAACATTGTTAGGTCATGATTCATCCCCAAAAGAACGAGAATGATTAAGATAGAAGAAACGATTGACATTGTTTTTAAAATTTTTTTTTCAAAGTCGACAGGGAAGACAGGAAGATTTAAATTTTCACAATTTTTGGGAGTTTTAGAAGAAACTGTTAGTATAGAACTTAAGGTTACATAAACTTTCCGAGCTTTCAAATAAAAATAAAAATAAAAAAAATTGCTCCAATCTAGTACTGCAAATAAATTTATAACGTCTAGGTATCATATAGAAAATTCATTTTTCCCATTTGAAAATTTTTTTTAAAAGAGCATAAAGGGCAGCTGGGAAATGGTGGTGGAAAGTGACTTTTGTAAAAAAGCAATGCCAGGTTAAAGAAAAAAAAAAATTATTTGAAGCGTTGTTTGCCATTGTTTTTTATTTTTACTAGTTTTTTTTTCATCTTCATTTTTTATTAGATGAAGTATTTTTTTTGCTTTTATTATTTTTAGTTACTATTATTTACTATAATTTTTTTTTTGTGAAACGGTATCAATTATTATATATTATTATTATTATTTTTTTTTTGGTATTTAAATGTATACTCATTTTATTTTATTTCCCAACCAGAGATAACTCAAAAGGTTTCAAATTTTTGATGAATTTTTTCCATTTTTTTTTTTTTTTTTAAAACCATTACAATATCGAAAAAATATTTTAAAATAGATTTTTGCCCTTCGTAAAATGTGGCAAATTAAAATGAAAAAATTTTGTTTTTATTATTTTATTTAAAATTAAACTTTAAAATATTCCTTCAAAATGGTCTTTTGTTCCATATATTCCAATCAATCTGAGGGTCCAATTAAAATTAGAATTTATAACATTTTCATGTTTCACATTTTTTGAGATTTCGATTTCAAGATCCTTGATAGTTTTTGAATTTCTTTAAAGATTTAAATATTTCAAATACATTTATTTTTTTTTTTAAATAATAAATTTTTGTTTATTTTTAATTTTGCAGTCTCTATTCAATAATTTTCAAGGCGATTAACTTTTATTGTCCTGTCTGTGTGTTTTTGTAAATTCCCATAAAATTGTTCCAGGTCCTATCTCCGTAATCGGGTTGGGTTTTTTTATACCAATTTTATTAGTTTCTTTTTTTTCTTTTATTTTTTTTTTTTAAAACCATTGGCCCACTCTGTCATTATCGAGTTTTATATTCAATGGGGGCCAATAAATTATTTTTGATACGAGATGATCAATTCCATTCTGGATATTTATTTAATTAATTTTTCAGAATCTGTAATTTGAACTCAATAATTTTTTGTTATTTTACGTGTTTTTGTAAATTTTTTTTTCAAATTTGATTCTGTACAATTTGAATAAAAAAATTTTTTTATTTTTTTTAAATCTTGTGAATGTTTTTTTATAAATAAAATTAAAATTTTATTATTACTATTATTATTAATATTATTTTTATTTTTATTATTTTCATCATTTTTATTATTATTATTATTATTATTATTATTATTATTATTTTTTCTTTGATTTCTGGCGTTTACACATTTTTTTCGGGTCCCGCCCAGGGACCTAAGGTTAGAAATGGCGTCATGACACTTTCCACTGACAAAAAAAAAAAAAAAAAAAAATTAAATTACATAGATAAAGCCCTTCGTAAAGGTGTGGGCTGTACTTGTCAGAACAATTTTTTGTATCTCCTTGAGGCATGGACTTCCAGGAATCCCTTCAATTAGTCTACTGCAATCTTTTCCAACCAGTCCTAGGGCTCCAACTACAACAGGATTGTTGATGTTCCCATATGCCACATTTTTTTTTTTTTCTATTTCAAGGTCCTTGTATTTTGACAACTTTTTTGAATATCTTCAAAGATACATTGCAGTCAGCAGGGACTGCCATATCAATAAGGAGGCACCGTTTTTTTGTTTGTGGTCTTTAATAACAATATCTGGCCGGTTGGCCTTGATTGTTCTGTCAGTGTGTATTGTGTAGTCCCATAGAATTGTAACAGGTCCTATCTCCGTAACCGGGTCTGGGTGGTGTTCATACCAGTTTCTTTCAGTTTCCTTCCCGTAGAAGTTGCAGATTTTCCAGTGCAGATATTGGCCCACTCTGTCATGTCGGGTTTTATATTCAGTGGGTGCCAATATCGTGCAACCTGATACAAGATGATCAATCGTTTCTGGATATTTATCACAGAATCTGCATTTTGGGCTGACACAATATTTTAGTATATGTGCTTGATAATTCCTAGTTAGCAAGCATTGGTCCTGTGCAGCAAGGATAAAACCTTCAGTTTCAGCTTTCAACCCTGCACTACGTAGCCACTGATGGGTTTTTATTTGTCTACGTCAGCTTGTTTGGTACGGGCAGAGTATTGGCCATTTTTAGCGGTTTATCTTGCCATCGCTTCTGTAATGGTCGGTTGCATTCGTCTTTGCTGTCTTTTTAAGTATTTTTGCAGTTTTTTTATTATTATTATTCATTTTTCATTTTTATTTACTGTCCTCTTTTTTTGTCGTTTTTTTTTTTTAAATTTTCGGCGGCAATTTTATGTGTCCATATCATTAATTTCATTTGATATGTCAAAAAAATTTGTATCAAAAATGATATGTCAAATTTTTATTTTAACAGTCAATTTTTACCGGACGCCTGCGAATGGTTGTCTGTGGGATCGATTTATTTTCATACGATTTATTTCGGCAAAAAAAATTTAGATCTGGCTTCAATTGAAAGTCTGATATTATTTACCTCGGCACGTAGTTGAAAATTCAACTCCAAATTACATTCCAAAAAACCACGTTTTTTCTTTTGTTCATAAGTTATCTAAGGCTCAAAGTAGTTGTTGCCGTAGCTCAAAAAAAACGCGTTTCGATGGGAGTTTTTGTCAGTGTTGGGTTTTATATTGAACATGCAAACAGTATTTAAAATGCTGGTTAGTAATTTTGAAAAAATAATCTTTTTTATTCCGATTTCAGTCTGTTTCAAAATATTTCATAAAAAACGTTTGCCGTCCGGATTATCGTTTTCCATTGCCGCCGTTCCAAAATTTCAAAAATATTTTTCCTTTTATTTCACGGCCATTTATTTTGTTTTAATTGCAGACAAAAAAAATAAATAAATACAATAAAACAATAACAAAGACAACAACAAAATAAGAAAAATAATTAATTAAAAATAATTAGAAAATGTAGTTTGCAAATTTTTTATGCCCAACTGAAACTTCAAAAATAAATTATAAATAAATTTTTTGATCGTATTTTTATTATAAATATGGATTTTTTTGGTTTCAAATAAGAAAATGGAAGATTAATAAAAAAAATTCTTTTAAAATTGATGATTATTTATTTTTATTTTTTGTTTTTGTTTTTTTTCCAAATTTCTAAATTTAATTTAAATAATTTTAATTTATTTGTATCCATTTTTGAAATTTTTTTAAAATTTTTTTTCAAATTAAAAATTTTACTTTTTTTTATTAAATATCTTTGTTTGAATCAAAATTCGCCCTTTTGTTTGGAGTATTTTTGCCATCTTTTTGTCTGGTGGCCCTTATTTTTGCCTAAGAGGTGAAATTTTTGAAAAATCAAAAAAATAACTATTTTATAATTGTTAAGAATTTTTGGCAAAAATTTTGACAATTTCTCATTTGACATATTTTTATATATATGTAAATATATTTATATCATATAAAATCTGAGATTTAATTGATTTAATGCACTTTTATTTTAAAAACGACATTTATTAATTTATACAAAAAACTTTTATGAATTCAAAAAATCCCTAAAAATTTTTATTTTGTTTTTCTTTGACCCTTTTTAAACTATTGTTTTTATCTTTTAGTTTTATTTTTTATTCTAATTTTAATAATGTTATTTAATTTGCATAAAATGATCTTTTAATATGACAATGTAAAAAAAATATTTTATTCAAAATAAATTAAATTCCATTATAAAATTTTTATATAATTAATCGATTCATCTTAATTAAAAATTCCATTTTTATTAATCCAATTCTTCTCCTCATTTTTCTTATTTTGAAAATTGAATCAATTTTATGCTTTAAATTTTCTTAAAATTTATTAAAGTTTTGGCTTCCGCAAAAGTGATCTTCAAAAACTAAATAAAAAAAAATAAAAAAAATATAAATATTATATAAAATATAAAATGAAAATTAATATATAATTTTCTTTATATGGAAGTAATATTTTATTCAATTTCATAAATTTAATGTGGGAAAATTAAATATTTTGAACCCATTTTCGTTTTTATAAAAAAATTGGTTAACTTAAACACCTCAACATGAACAACAAAAAAAATTTTTTATAATTTTGTTATTTTATTAATATATTAATACCGATCACCCTTCTTTAAATTAATGAAGAATTATACAAAAATTCAAAACGTATTCTGTTTCCCCAAAACAGGCATCTTTTATATTTTTAAAAAGAGCTGTGTCATTTAGACAGAAAAAAATTTGATTGATTAAAAATTTTATTTGATCCGCCTGAAATTTTAATGAAATATATAATATATTTAATTAAATTATCAAAAAACGGCGGAATAAGAACCTATTTATTGGTCATTTAAAAAATCATTTTTTGGTAGGCAAACAGCATCAAAGGACGGAAATTAATAAGATTAATTTGAACTAAAATCCAGTTACACTAAATAAAATAAATATCGCCTCCTGAATTATTTTAAAATTACTATTAATAGGAATTTTGTAAAACGGGATTAAAATAAATAAATAAATAAATATAATAAATATTTTTTTTTTTTTTTTTTTTTAGCATTACGCCCCCCGAGCAAAGGCGTGAAGCCACTAGGATGCAGGGGGTTGCAGAAGATTTGGAGCAAGAGCAGATAGGAGTGATAGAAGAAAGGATGAGGAGAGGGATAGTGGGTAGATCAAGGTAACTGGAGATGTCGATTGACATTACATTTGAATAGTTGGAGATTATAGCTCTCAGGGAAACAGTAATTGGAAGGGGGTGTTCCACAGGCGAGAGGTGCGAGGTATGAAGTATTGGAGTAGAAGAGACGGCTACATTTAAAAGTTTCTACAGTGTAAGGGTGGGAGCGGGATGCCAGCCTCGTAGGGCGCTTGAATTCATGGAGTCTGGGAACCAGTGAAAGTAGCTCCTCGGAGCAATTACCATGAAAGTATTTGTAGAAAAGACAGAGAGAGGCGACGACGCGTCTGTGAGAGAGCAACTGTAGACGAGATGCCAGATCAGGGCCAATTATATTACATATCCGTCTCTGGATCTTGTCAAGAACTCCGAGGTAAACAGAAGGTGCCCCAGACCATATATGGCAGCAATACTCCATGCAAGGGCGAATGGTTGATTTGTATATTTGAAGTATCGATTCCGGGAGAAAAATTTCCTGGCGCGGCACAGAGAGCCAAACTTTCCTCGCGGTGGATGAAGCAATTGACTCAATGTATTTGTTCCATCTCAGGTCAGCAGTCAACGTGAGACCGAGCAGACGCAGAGAGTTGCTCTCAAGAAGTTGACTATCAGACATTCTAATGGGGGGCAGGGAAGGATCTCTATGGTGATTAATAGAGAGTAGTTTAGTTTTTGAGGCGTTAAAGTTGACCAGCCAATTCTTTGCCCCAATTAACAACCGATTGGAGGTCCATTTCAAGACGAGCAAAACCAGGTTAGTTTTGTCAGGACACTAGATTTGATTTTGAGGCAGAAAATAGAAAATTGTAGTGTCGTCCGCGTAGATGCCAACTTGGGAATTTATGGCGTCAAATTACTAATTTTGTTGAATTTTCAGGAAATATTGCATTTAATGGAGCAATCAGAAACATTGCGTTCGTTTTTATACAACTGGAGGAGAATCCGTTGAGAACGACCTTCAATTCAAAAAAAACATTTTAATCTATAAAGAGCAAACAGTTGGTAGAGACTGATATAAATAACCTAATTTTCTTTTCGAACCCTATCAAATGTCATTGATGATGTCTAGGGGCATATCCAGTTTGAGCCATCATTTATATATTTTTTTTCTGGAGTGATAATGTTTTTGTACACAATTTTTAAAAATAACATTATTTTTATCAATAAATCTTAATTTCATCATGTATTGTCTGTCTGAGAGCAGATCAGAACTAATGTCATTGCCTGTATCTTATGTATGTAAGAAAAATTTATAAAGAAATAAATAAAACTAAATAAATAAATAAATTTATTTAATAACTAACTTCAAAAATTATGTATAAACTGTGACTATGTATATAAAAAGGGATATTGATGTTTTTTTTTGGGTTCCATTCCTAAAACAAAATTTTATATGATGCTATACACAAATTAATAATCTGTATTCCAAAAAAAAATATGGTGGAGTAATGGATAATAATTGGATTGAGGAATTTAGAATTTGAATTCAAATTCAATCGAATTCATTACATTCACTTACATGTTAATAGCCTTTTAAGGTACGAAAGTTTCTCCCCAAATAACAGAATAGACTGGATTTTATAAAATTGGATGGCAACTGGTCTACTGCAGAAAGAAATTAAAACTGGAAAAGAAAAAATCTACCTCATCAGTCACGATATTGAAAGATAAAAAATTGCACTAAATGTTCATCCATGGCAAACTGACTGTATTCCAAAAATTAAAAATTTGAAAAATCAAAAAAAAACTCATCAGTCCTAAAAAACTTTTAAATAAAGGAAAAAATTTAAATTTTCATTAGAATGATTATCATTATTATTATTATTATTATTATTAAAATTATTATTTGGCATTTAAATTACCGAATTATTGTAAGGAATTAAAAAAATTATCCATTTAGATATTTTTTTTTTCCTTCACTGAAATTTCAAAATCATTAGTGCATTTTTCATTGTAAGATTCAAAATAAAAAAAATTTTTTTTTTTTTATTCCCATTTGATTATTTTTTTCTTTTTTTTCTCATTCTTTTCAATGTCTTTTCTTTACGTTGGAGATTTTGAAAAGAACTTTGTAACCCCATTCCATTACAGACTGGCAAAAAAGATAGACACTTTTCAAATTGATGTATCTGTAGCGCATCAAAATGAATGGTCGTTCCTTTATCCATTTCTATTCCAAAAATTGGATCTATCCGAGTATATTTTACTGATCGGATTGATCACGGCTCTTTTTATAATAAGAAATGATCATCATGGGAAAGAATTTCGCTTTTCCTCTTTTCCCAACCAACTTCTTTAATTTTTGACAATTTTTTTTTTTATCACATTCCATTCTGCAAGAATCATTTTCCTGACAAAATAGTTTGAAATTGATTCCTTTTGATTGCATTCACTTTTTCTCGTCTTCAATAAATTGATAAAGATGAAGGAATTTGTTTAATATCTTTCATGGCCAAAGAACAAATTTTTGACTCAACACAACACAGAAGACCATGATGCAAAGACATATATATATATATATATGTATGGCAACACAAAATATATATAATACATGACAAAGAAAAAGTTTTCTTGTGACATTTCTTGCATTTTTTTACTTTGTCAGACTAAATTTGTTATGTTAACATGAAATAACAGGCATATTAAATGAGGAATGCTGGGAATTTAAAATTTTAAAAAAGAATTAATTTAAAAAAACAGTCAATTTTTCATATTTGTTTTATATTTGGACAATTTTATTGTTGATTGCTATATATATATATATATATATATATATATATATATATTTATATAGCAATTTTTCATTGATGCATGTTTCATTAAATAATATAGACAAGTTTTGTCTATTTATTTTAAGTAAGTTCCTTTCATATTGTCTGATAAGCTAAATAACATTATCATTGAAGGACGAAAGAAAAATCACCATATTGATACATGTTTAAATCCAATCTAAATATTTCTGAAACACATAAACCATTATCAAAGATGACAGTTAACTTTTCAATATCAACCAATACACAGGAACAATAATGATAATCTGTTTTGTTTTTCAAAAATTTCAAAGCAATGACTAACTATAAATATATAGACGTATAAATATATAAATATATATAGTTTATGATATATATGATATATAGAGTGAAAACGAAAATTATTAAATATGGGAAGCCATTGGTATAAACCAATGGCTTCTGTTATCAATTATAGGCATTTAAGAATATTTGTGGAGATTTCATAGTTTATTTTGTTCAGGTTAATCCTTCAACTGTTTTATGTATATAGCTTCAAGGATTTTAGTTTTTTTTTATTGTTTTCATGTTTAAGTATAGTTGTGTTTTCAACAAGGATTTTCCGGAATTGTTATCACATTGCCAGGCATGTTGTTTTAAATGCTTTTACTTAAAATAAATAGACAAAATAAGTGTCTATATTATTTAATAAATATATAATATATATATATATATATATATATCCGTGTGTGTTGTGCATTTGTTCCAGGGCATTTTCGTATCTTAAACAAAATTATTCTGGAGGTTTAATGAATTTTCAATCCAGAGACAAATGAAATAAGTTGTGGAAAAGAAAAAGATATATCGTTTTATGAAATTTATGAATTCCAATTTATTGTTAATGTTTAAATTTTTTACTTTATTAACTTTACAACCTGTAAAGAGAAAATGGTCTCCTGAAAGACACCCTGTTAAAATTTTTATCTATCCCCAGCCTTCAAATCTGATATTTTCAGAATTTTTTACCTGATAGTTCTTTTGTTTGTTGGATTTAAAATAGAAACATCCTGACCTTTAAATATGAGAGAGGAGGAAGTGCCTGGACTTAAAACTGATAAGTTTAATAGAATGACCTTTTAATTTACTAAATTATACATGGATCGAAAATTTTTTTTAAAAATTCCCTGAAGGACAATGCAAATTTTCACTTTATCTGAAATGATAGAGGGCATTGGATATTCTGATAAAATTTTTTCTTCTTTGACATTTTTGATAGAGACAAATGTTAGCAGTGTTTGTTGGATTTTTAAACAATGTCACATGCTGCATATGAAAGATTTCTGTACAAGAAATGTCAATGACAGAAGGACAAAAACTCTTTTGTTTTATTAACATGATTTGTGTTTGAGAAAATAAAAAAAGGATTTTGTATACTTTTTTATTTAAAATTTTGACCCCAAGAGCCACACAAGGTAGAAAACAGGATAAGGTCATGCATTTAATATCCATTGACAGTTGTGCACACAATTAATTTGTGTGTAACAACAAAATTTTCTAAATCATATTACAACATAATTATCCATCCCAAAAAATGTTTAATATCTAAAATAACACTAAACCTAATTCAGTTTCTTTTTTTTCCAGGTTTTCAAATTAGACATTTAGATGTTGTGATTTTTGTTTTTTTAAATAATAAGCACTGAAAAAAATATTTATTTTATTTGGCTTTTAGAAAACTTTTTTGGTTATTTTGTGTCATCTCCACTATGTCTTTCTCAACTGAGCAATGGTGAGATTCATAAAAGATCATTCAAACCTTTTGAATTTACATAAATACATTCATACTTCTGATTCCCATCTTCAAAAAAACTCAAGAACCATCAAGAGAATGGTGAATAAGTTTAAAAAGAGAGAGCAGTAATAAAACTATCAGGAGGTTACAACAGGAAGATTTTGTCATTTTTTAAAATAGATTAAAGGCTACCAATTAAAAAAGCTCCAACTCAATTCATAAAATTTATGTTTGGCATATCGAGATGTTATTTCAAATAATTTAAGCAAAAAAAAAAAGACTTGAAAATGAAGTCATATGTAAAATGTTTGAGGAAACTTGTTACTCCAGGACAGAAAATTAGAAGGTTACGATCCTCAAAGATCATCAATATGTTGGAAAATGAATATATATTTGAACTTTATGTCAATACTTCAAAGCTTCCAATCCTTAGCTATGATTAATTTATAATGAGCATGTCATTTTTATTTATGATCAATTTCATCAAGCATCTTTAACAGTATACATTTTTTATTAATATCAAAGTAGAATCTAATAGTATTTGATAATTTTTAATTGTATCTGAAACAGAAGTGAAGAGGATGAGACAAAAATAGAAAAAGAATTATCATTTTGTTTGAGGAAGCCAAAGATAGCAAACCATTCTTGAAACTGACAAAATGCATTATTAATAAATTTTGGAATTTCATGATAAAAAATATATATATATTCGTTGTGTGTGTGTGTGTTTGTGTATATGTTTGTGAATATGTATATATATATATATATAGAGAGATAGATATTATTAGTAGTATAAATATATACATCTAAATAATAAATGCAAAATGCCAGTCTCAAAATCCTTTTTGATCTCCATTAGAATGTCATGATTATCCCAACTTATCATACCTATTTTGCAATCTGCTCAGTCTCAAATTGAAACATTCCTGAGATGGATTAAATCAATTGAGTCAATTGCTTCCATCCACCATTTTTAAAGTTGGCTCCCTGTGCCGCGCCAGGAAATTTTTCTCCCGAATCGATCCTCCAGATCTACAAATCAACAATTCACCCTTGCATGGAGTATTGCTGTCATATATGGTCTGGAGCCCCTTCTGTTTGCCTCGGGGTTCTTGATAGGCTCCAGAGGCGGATATGCAATATAATTGGCCCTGCTCTGGCATCTCGTCTACAGTCACTTTCTCACAGACGCGCCGTCGCCTCTCTCTGTCTGTTTTACAAATACTTTCATGGCAATTGCTCTGAGGAGCTGCATTCGCTGGTTCCCAGACTTCATGAGTTCAAGCGCCCTACGAGGCTGGCATCCCGCTCTCACCCTTTCACTGTCGAAACTCCTAAATGTAGCCATCTCTTCTACCCCAGTAGCTGCATGTCTCGCAGCTCTCGCCTGTGGAGCTCCCTTCCCTATTCCAGTTCCCTGAGAGCTATAATCTCCAACTATTCAAATGTAATGTCAATCGACATCTCCAGTTGCCTTGATCTATCCACTACCCTTCTCCTCATCCTTTCTTCTATCACTATCTGATCTTGTTCTACATTTTCTGTAACCCCTTGCGTCCTAGTGGCTTCCCGCCTTGCTTGGGGTGAAATGCTTAAAAATATATATATATATATATATATATATATATGATAAATCAGACAATGTGTAAAACTGTTTTGTTGATATAATACGTGTTTTGCCTTCAGAACGAAAGAAATCTCTGAGTTTTTTGGGAGGGATGGGTGGGCGTTGGGACATTGTGTGTGTGTTCTTCATTATTAAATCGTTAATATCTTTCTGCTAGGCTGGCGTCCCCCGGTCGGAATGAAAGAAAACAATAAGATCCGACTCTGATTTTGATTTTGTTGAAGTTCCAGACCAACGTTTCTTGCTTTGTCGAAAGGTGTTGCCTTTTTCCTCCCAGCTCTTGTGCGGTGAATTTAAATCAAATCTTTTTTCCGTTTCCGTCATCATGAGTTGAATGCTTTAGTACAAAAATCACACAATTTTATTCTTCACGAGGGTCGTTCAAAAAGTTCTAAGACTCACCCAGAAGGAGTTGGAAAAACAAGAAAGTTATCCACCATTTTTCAATAAACTTCCCTTTGTCTATATTTCTGAGATGAGGTATTATATACATTATTTACATTATTCGGACTATTTTCCTCATCTTTGTCGCCATATTTATTACAATGTTTCGGCCGTTGTACGCTCCGGCCTTCTTCAGGTGGTTGGAATTTCGAACTGAACCCTTTATTTCGCTCACTGAGGTAGACTGTTCTAGTTCCACGTGCCATGTTTGATGGATGTCAGTTATCAGTTATCTCCTGTTAATTTCCCTCTGAAAGTTCTCCACTGCCTTAACCGTGTATTGAACTCAAACTTTTGGGGTCCTGTCACTGGATCTAACCAACGCCTTTATCCACTGTGCCATGAGTCTTCAAACATCAAACAACGATGCTTAAGCATTGCAATCCTATTACGGTAGAAGGTGGCATCCTTGTTCTCCAAAAAAAAAAAAAAAAAAAAAAAAAAAAACAAAAAAAAAAAAGCATAACTACTCCACGGCACATATCCCATCTTTGTTTCTAAAATGGTGACCATGCAGGTGGGTCTTGAGTTTAGGGAACAGGAAGAAGTCAAATGGAGTTAAGTCTGGTAAGAGGGATGCAAAAACTACGGTTGGCTGATTCCGCTACTGCAACCTGAGCAGTGTGAATGGTCGCGTTATCCTGGAGCAAGAGCACATCTGCACTCAGTTTTCCCTTGCGTTTCGACTTGATTTCTTTCTTCAGTTTTCCCAATTCTGATGCATAATACAGGCCATTAATAGTTTTTCCCTTTTCCAGATAGTCTATCAGGATTACGCCTTCATAATCCCCCCCCCCCAAAAAAAACAGAAGCCATCATCTTGCCAACTGACACTGCCTGCTTGAACTTCTTTTTTCCATTTACCCCTCTTCTTTCTTTTATAGGTGAAGAACAAGAGCGTTTCCACTCTTTACTTTGGACGTTTGATTCAGGTTCGAAGCAGTGAACTAAGGTTTCATCTTGAGTTACTAATCTGCGTTGGAAATTCTCAGGGTCAGCCTGGAAGCGAGTCAGAAATGTCCTGAAAATATCAACCTATTTAAGCTTCTGTTCTGGTGTTAGCATTCTTAGGACCTATTTTACAGACAGCTTGCTCATCCCCAAGATCTCAGTTAAAATGGACCGAACGAGAACTAATGCCTATGGACTTAGCTGTCTGTTGGACAATTAGACGTCTGTCATCCACCGTCAGTCAGTCATGTGCCATGCGTGATACACGCTTAGGCGATCATGTATCTTTCGATACATGACTGACGAGGCAGATTTTTTCCACGCAGCGGGTTGCCATTTCTTTCTGCGGTAGACCAGTTGCCATCCAAGGCTACAGAATCCAGTCTGTCCTGCTATTTTACCCATAGCTGGAGGGAGAAGAAGAGGATTCATACTTTTCCCAAGGGTATTAGCACGTAACTGAATGTAATGGATTTTGACTGGAATTCAAACTCGGCTCACCGATTCCTCAATTACGAGTTGTCCTTTTCCTAGACCAGTTGCCATCCAAGTCTATAGAACCTGCTCTGCCCAGCTATTTACCAATAGCTTGAGGGAGAAGAAGAGAATTCATACCTTTCCATCACTTACATATATATATATATATATATATATATAATATGTTTTATTATTACATTCAGAACATGTAGCATCAACGCTATATCAATGTATTCATGTTTCGATCATGTTGCAACATGAATGCATTGATGTAGCGTTGACGCTACATGTTCTGCATGTAATATCATTATGTGCTGTGCGTGATACGCAGTAAGTTGCCATTTCTTTCTGCGGTAGACCAGTTGCCATCCAAGTCTATAGAACCCAGTATCTTTTGCTATTTGCCAATAGCTACAGGGAGAAAATTCATACCTTTCCCAAGAGTATTATCTCGTAAGTGAATGTAATGGATTCGACTGGAATTTGAACTCGGCTCTCCGATTCCTCAATCCGAGCCGTTACTCCACCATGCCTCCGAACTATACTACTCCAATCATCAGACAATAGATGGCATAAACTTTTTCATCAGTGGTTGAAGTTTTTGGACGAACTGGCCGAAGGTCATATACTATGCTCTCCCTGGCCGACTTGAATTCCACACCCGACTTTTTCATAGTTGAATAGGAAGGGAAGTCCTCAGCAAGTGTCTGTACCATATCCTCAGGGATTTCCTTGCGTGTCATATTTTTCTTTTGCCGATATTTTGTGACTGCTCGGTCCTCTGTTTTGGCCGTGTTTTAGATTTGTCTCACATGTTTCACTTTTGTATCGGTCTCACCTGCACAGAAATTAAGAATAAAATCTGAATTAGTTTTTCTACTTTTATAAGAAGTGGTAGTGTTTTGCCACAACAAAAATGTTCAGCTCTGTCTCTTCTTTTTGGGTAAGGCTTAGAAAGTTTTGAACGAGCCTCGTGTTCAATGCATAGATGAATAGTAGGCTTATAAATGTGTGAGATAGATTTTGGCAAGAAGAATTTTCTAGCATGACATGAACCAACACTATTCTCTGATGATCGGAGTTGTATTGAAAGCAGCCATTACTGAGAAGATTCAATCGATCATCCAGGCGGAATGTTCAGGTGTTATCAACAATTTTGCATTCAACTTTGTCTTCATTATCATCTGGAGCTTGTATTCTAGGCCTCTGTTTCACATTTGTGGTTAATGTTCGACACTAACTGGTTGAAGATTTTAAAATGTTATCTTTTTACCTTTCAATAAATGTCATTTCCATTACTCTATCCTTTGTGCTTCTTGATTTGTACCCGATCATTTTGTTTCAAAAATTGTTAAACACCCTGGTACATAACAGAATCATCAAAAACCAGATATTGCAGTAATATTCAATGCACGGACGAATGGTAGACTTATAAACGTGTGAGATTCTGGAGAGAGAAAAGTTGTCTAGAATGACACAGTGATCCAACACTATTGCCTGATGATCAGAGTTGCATGTGGTGAGACAAATCACCTACAGTGTGCTAAAGTCTGTTATAGACAAGCGTATGGTTGCAAGAAAGAAATACGACAATAGCAGAAATAGATTTACGTGATTTATTTCAACAGGAACGAAAGGGTTTGGGACAGCTACCTTGTGATAAGGTTCATAAGCCGGCTTCGGATCTAAGTCGATCTCTCATAGTAGTTCACACAGGTTGACGCTGGCGCTCTCCTGCTGACAGCTGATGATCGCTCGGCTTTACCGTGACAGGTTTCTTCCCTGGCTACCTGTTGACTGCCTGGTGTACTTCCCTGTGGCCCCTTTTATGGCGTTTTTTATGGCTTAATAGGCTCGAAAAACGAAGCGAGTATAATTAGGAGGGAAGCATTTTTATTGGACGAAAAATAGAAACACTTTAAAATATTTTATTTTTCGACCGGAACTCGTGCGTCGGGAACATTTGTAAACGACAATAATGGTCATTTTGTGACGGGGCTTTGTCCCGTTCACATCCGGCTCTCGTTCTTGAGTATTTGCCTGTAAATCAGCCGAGATATGTCTTATTTTATTTTATAACAAGTCTAAACAGAAAATTACTTTTATCTATTCATAGAGCAACTATTCAGTTAGTTTGACGGTATATATACACCACTTACTAAAATACTTGTTTTTTTTTTAGTTTATGGTATATACCAACGTTCCTAGCAAACAAACATAGCAACTGATTTAATATAATCTTTCCGTGCAAAACGTTAACCCGAGAAGGCACACGTCTTTCTCCTGGAGGTTAGCATTAGCCAAAGTTGGGGGAAGGCAAGATTTGCTGTTGAAAGCGTTCAGGTGGTGTGGTTTTTGTTATTTGATAAAGTTCGGTGGGGCTGACCTGATGAAAAGATGCTTCTTGAAGTCGGTGTTTGGAATTTATATTCGGCTGCAAGCAACTGATGGATTTGAAGATTCCGTGCAAGCTCGTCGCGAATCAGTAGATCGGAAACATTTGGCCAGAATTTTGAATCGTTTTGGTAGATGCAAAACATTGATGCTCAACCATTGAAAAATGAGGATAAATGCATCAAATGCATGTGATTATGAACTGTTGTCATGCAACCAAAACGTGTGTTTATTTTTGCAATTGCGTGGGTGAATGAAAAAGAAAAGGATAAAGTGAAATGAAACAGATGAAAAAAGAGATCGAAGGAAAAGAAAAATTAAAAGAAAAAGAGGAACGAGAATAGAAGAGAGTAAAAAAAAAAGGGAGAAATTAAGAAGTGGAAATAGAAAGAAAGAAAGAAGCAAGAAAGAGGGTTGTGTGGAAGAAAAAGAGGAGGGTAAATGGAAAAAATAAATTAAGAAAGAAAGAAAGAAAGAAAGAAAGAAAGAAAGAAAGAAAGAAAAAGAAAGAAAGAAAATGTGATGAATGGAAGAGAAAGATGGCGGTAAATAGAAAAAAAAAAAGAAAACAGAAAGTGGTGAAAGAAAAAAGAAAGGAAAAAGAAAAAAAAAAAAGAAAGAAAAAAAAAGAAAGAAAAGAAAAAAAAAGAAAAAAAGAAAAGATAATAGATGAATGGAAAGAAATAAGAAAGAATAAATTTAAAAAGAAAGAAATCAATTAGAAAGGATGAAATAAAGAAATAAATAAAGGAAAGAAAGAAAGAAAGAAAGAAAGGAAGAAAGAAAGAAATTTGAAAAAAAATTTTTTAGAAAAAAGAAAAAAGATAGGAATGAACAAGAATACTGTTTAGAAAGGAAGAAAGAGATTAAATGGAGGATGGAAAAAAATAAAAAAAAAAAAAAAAAGAAAAAGAAAAGATGAAAGAATGAAAGATTAGAAAAAAGAAAGAAAAAAGAAAAGAAAAAGAAAAAAGAAAGAAAGAAAGAAAGAAAAGAAATTAAAAGATTAGAAAAGAAAAAATTATAATTATGGATAAGATTGGAAAGAAAGAAAGAAATAGATTTTTTCAAAGAAAAAAAAAAAAGGGAAAAAAAAAAAGAAAAAAGAAAAAGAAAATCTGGACAAAATTAAAAGAAAAGATTAAAGAAAAAAAGAAAGAAAGAAAGAAAGAAAAGAAAAATGAAAAAGCAATTAATTCAAGATTACGTTTAAAAAAACAAAAATGTTAATTATGGATAAAATTAAAAAAAGAAAGAAAAGCGAAAAAAGAAAAAAAAAGAAATGAAGAAAAAAAGGGAAGAAAGAAAGAAAAAAAATGAAGAAAGAAAAATTAGATTAAATGGCAGAATTTAAAAAAAACAAGAAAAGAAAGCAAGAAAGAAAGAAAGAAAAGAAAGAAAAGAAAGAAAAAAAAAAAAAAGGAAGGAAGGGTGGGAGGGATCGAAGGAGTACGGAAAAAGGAAGAAAGAAAAAATGTTAACTATGGACAAAATTAAAGAGAAAGAAGTCGAAGCGAGAAAGAAAGAAAGAAAACTCAAAAAAAGAAAGAAAGAAAAAAAGAAAAAAAAAATGATAGTTACTGAAAAGATTAGATTAAATGGAAGGAAGGAATCTGATGGCTATGAACAAGATTAGAAAGAAAGAAAGAAAGAAAGAAAGAAAGAAAAAGAAAGAATATCTTTAACAGATATTCTTTGTGATGGTCAAAAAAGTAAGAAAATACTTACTCCGCCAGAGGAAGAGGAATCGCGGAGACATAAAAACGGAAAAAAAGGAAAGGAAGAAAGAAAGAACATAGAAGAAAAACAGAAAGAGAGAAAGAATGAAAGCAGAAGAAAGAAAGAAAGAAAGAAGGGAGAAAAGAATAGAAGGAAGGGAGGAAAGAAAAAAAAGAAAAAAAAAGGGAGAAAGAAGGCAGGAGATATACAGAAAGAAAGAAAGAAAGAAAGAAAGAAAAAGAAAGAAAGAAAAAAGAAAGAAAGAAGGCAGAAGAAAAAAGGAAAGAAAGAAAGAAGGCAGAAGATAAAAAGAAAGAAAGAAAGAAAGAAAGAAAGAATATCTTTAACAGATATTCTTTGTGATGGTCAAAAAAGTAAAACAAAATACTCCGCCAGAGGAAGAGGAATCGCGGAGACATAAAAACGGCTAAACGATTCCGAAGGGTTTCGGGAATTACAACAACATGGTGCTTTTCAACAGTACCTCTTTACAAGAGTTGCACCTTCAGGAGTGAAGAGTTTCATAAAAGATTTCATATATAAGTTCCCTGCGGAATGTGTTGAGAATAAAGCGATCTGAACGTTGAGATAAAAAGCAACAAAAATTAAGATAAAAGAAGTTCTAGCCAAAAATGAATAATAATGACCAGGTCCGTCGCATACTACTCCCGAAACATCCATCTTGGAGGAGGCAAGCCTGACTGGGGATCCCGAACAGTGCTTTGTGACTCTCGCTATCTTATCAACATTTGCTTTTTTATACCGACATTTATATACGTTACAAATTAAACGAACCACAAATGACTATGAAATATTTTCGTGGATTTTGACGCTATTCTGTGATCTTGTTTTTCATCAAAAAACCCGAATTTGTTTTGCTTATGCTAAGTCTCAAAAAACGTTATATCAAATTCACAATTATCTATCCATCATGTTGA
The DNA here is from genome assembly GCA_903632075.3 of Acanthosepion pharaonis. Taxonomy (NCBI): domain Eukaryota; kingdom Metazoa; phylum Mollusca; class Cephalopoda; order Sepiida; family Sepiidae; genus Acanthosepion; species Acanthosepion pharaonis. Next base: position 67,708 of record CAHIKZ030002921.1, on the reverse strand, counting down.
ATGTGTTAAAAATATTCAACTTTTAACAAGAAAAATTTCCAAAAATGTCGCAATACATTATTGATTTAAGATGGAATGATCTATTATGACATGTTTCTAATTTGTATTTAGATACATTGGATTTGTTTTCAATTTCTCTAGTTGAATTGTTCACCTATATTGCATATTATCTATTATTGTAGATAATTAGGTTACAAACAAATTCATAGTTTATATGAATACTACCTCATGAAAATTAAGATGAGTGAGAGCTTACCATTGGTTCGGTGGTGAACACGTGACCCTTGCACCAACCCTGATAATGACAATGCTTCCTCTAATAAATTCTGACAACCATTAGGCCCATTTACAATTCATTTCTATTTTTACGACCGTTAAATAAGCAGGAAATAAGATAGGAAATAAAACGACCTGTGTAACACCTACCATGGATCGATCTAATCTACAAGACCGGCCGTTGGTCCTGTCCTGATCTAATATTACAAGTTCGATCAAAGTGTCCGGTTCACAATGTCGATTCGATTCCAAAGAAAAATTCATGTATATCAGGAAGAAATTGGGAAAAAAAAAACATCTTTTACAAGAAAGTAGTGTATCTTACTTATTATAAAACGCAGATTGTGTGTGTGTGTGTGTGTGTGTTCGTTTATATATGGGATCGTATTTCCTACATTTTTCAACCGATTTCAACAAAACTTCACAGGACTACGTAAAATTACCTTGCGGTGGTTCTGACAGCGCCAAAAATTGGAAAAACACAATTGTTTTTGCACAAATTCAATTTGAAACCACGAGTAAGGGTATCGCACCCGGCCAGAAGTTACTGCCATTTAAGAAATAACGTCCGAAAACAGAACGAATGTCGTTAACTTCCGGTGACTCCAAATTTTTTTTTTTTTTTTCAGAGAACGATACACAAAAAGTAAAACAAATGAAACCTAAACATACACAAGTCCTCCTAACTAAAAATAATAACCGGAAACTACTTTAAATACACATGGTGTCCAAATGAAACCCATGTGTACCGTCAAAATGCAGAAGTTAATTTTTAGTCATCAACCAAAAGATATTGCCAACCGACTACGATGCTAACTGGAGCCGACATAAACACGGCCGATTTCTTCCACCAAGCAACTTGGCAAAAATATTTTAAGTCAAGTGATAGCGATTACTGTATGAGTCGTACGATTTTTGAATCAAGCACAGGCAATGCCGGGCCATGCTGCTAGTATGAAATAAAGTCCAGAAAAAAAATATTGCAAATAATTCTGAAAGGAGAGAAGTAGTTTTCAGGTTCACCCTTTTTGTTCTTAGTAGTTGCTGTAATTATTTCACTATCAGCATATAAGGGCATATATACTGGCAGTATTGCGCCAATATTGCAGATAACTTGAGTACACTTCCTTATTAAATTAAGTGGACGCTTTCAGAATTCACTGCCTATCTCTCTCTCTGTCTCGCTGGTCGACTGCTTGTCAACCAACTTCACCCATCTCCAATTCTCGACTCCGACTGTTTGTTTTCGAACAAACACGCGCTTAAATAAACGTGATGGTAGCGACAAAACCCAGGCTGTGGGTAAACTTATAATACAACCTGATTACTGACCTCCCCTCCTTCACGATTAAATCAACAGCCTCTTCTTCAAATTGGTATTCCATAGTTCATATAAACACTATTGTTTTGACATTTTATATTAATGATTCTGACGAAGCACAGATTCTCTGTGCATAAACTTCACTACAGATTATTTTTCTCGTCTATAAACAAAATTCTATATTACTATAATTATTAATATTTTAAGGGTGACCATTGCTCACTGCTACACCTGAACGTTGCGTGTAAAAGCAACAGAAATAAGATGAAAAAAACTAGTCTAGAATTAATAATAATGACAATGCTTATTCTAAGAAATTCTGACAACTTAAGACCATTAGGTCCATTTACAATGCATTTCTATTTCTACGACCGTTAAATAAGCAGAATGGATCGGAAATAAAAAGGCATGGATGCTGCAGTAAAAGCAATAAAAATAAGATGTAAGCAAAACCAGGAGAATATTAATAATGGCAATGCTTCCTCTTAGAAATTCGGACAACTTAAGACTATTACATCTATTTCCTTCCAATATATTTGGATTTCTTCTAATAAGCAGCGTGTATTAAAATAAAACAACCTGAGCGTTATGATTGTAAAATGTAATAAAAATAAAAAGATAGAAAAATAGTTAAATAGTGGAAATAAAAATGTATGGACATTGCGATAACTAGTCAATTATTAATAATAATTAATTATTATTAATAAGAAAACGACCTTAACGTTGAAATAAAAAGTAACAACACTAAATGAAATAATTCACCATGTATAATACACCTTCATCCATAATACGCACCCATAAAATTATGCTGAAAGTGTGGGAAAATGCTTCTACTCACGCATAATACGCATCCCTTGTTTGGTAATCAAACCCTATAAATTGTACCTCTCCAATTTAATTAAGGCTACCATTTCCTACTCTTATTTAAAAAAAAATGTTTTAAACATAGAATAATATTATTCTAATTTAGTTTTATGATAATTCTTATTTTTATTTTACGGCAATTTTTTAAAGATTTTTTGTATCTGTGCATAATACGCACTCCTGATTTTGGTTATTATTTGAAAAAAAATGCGTATTGTACATGGGAATTACGGTCGTCAAAAATTAATTATAATGACAACTCTTCCTCTAAGAAATTCGGACAACTTAAGACAATCACGCCTATCTACAATATATTTCCATTTCTGCTACCGTTAAATTGACAGCATGTTTCGGATATAAAACGAACTGAACGTTGCGATAAAAAAAGCTACAAAAGGTGAATGTAAAAAGTCAATACCGTCTTCTCTGGACTATAACCCGCGACTTTTTTCTTCGAAATATGTAGGGTGCGGTCTATATAAAAAAGGTTATATATGAATTATGTCTTCGAACCTTGAGTGGCCGGGATTAGGGTTAGAAGAATATAGCTTCACAAAAACCGGTCGTCAGCGTCGAACCAGTTATGTCCAGATAGTTGAATTTACAGGAGTGCGAGTTATATACAGGTGCGGACTATAGTGCAGAAAGTACGATAATTAAAATAACGAGAAAGTTTAATCTCGTAAATTCAAACACCTTAGGGCTATTACATGTGTGGGATCTTCCACAACAAACCAGCCTTACCTCTTTTTAGGAAATGCACTCTTCCTATCTGGTAAGTAACATCCTACTTTCATACAAATATAACAAGTATTCATTGGTCAATCACCTACAATCTAGCTTGTTGATTGGTCAGTTCCGACCAATCAAAACGCCTGCACGCGACTAATCTGTTTTCCCGCTCAATATGATGCCTCCTCACGTGGTACATGACCATTATATAAACCCAACACGTGTAAACTCCCTTGAGTTTTCTTTTCATTCATCTCTCTCGCACGTCTCATTCCTTGCTACCAAGTGCCAAGATGTAACTTTCAAGAACTCCCGTCTTAGCCATTGCGGTAAGACGTTAAAGACAATTTACCAACATTCACGAACTCTGAAATCACTTCTGAACTTTTACCAACTTTACAACTCACAATTCCAAACTTTTTTCTTCTAAATTACAGTTTAATATTACTTCTTCTTAATATGACCTCCGGTACAACTAATACCTAATCAAAGGGACACGACTCTGTCCTACCTTTTCAGTTCGCATGCATGTATATAAAATATTAATAAATCTAATTGTTATGTTTTGAAATCATTCCGTTCAGTTTTGTATTTTATTCTATGTGCTATTTACGTCAAATATAAATTGCATTGCGTTCACGCATTGTCCTTAATCTCACCTTTCCTAGCCTAAGTTAAATATTGGTAACTCAATCACTACAATAATGATGACCGCGACGTTCGTCGTTCGATGTTCACAACAACAATGGTAATATAACCGCTACATATTTAGTGATCCCGTCGGAAACAAACAATAATGGTAACACATATCGCTACACATGGAATTACATTGCATTTCTATTTCTACGACCGTTAAATGAGCAGCGTGGATTGGAAATAAAACGACCTGAACGTTGCGATAAAAAGCAAAGAAATAAGATGAAAGAAAACTTAGTCAAAAAATATAATAATAATAAAAAAGGCTTCATCTAGGAAATTCGAACAAGTTAAAACTGCTGTTTTCTTTGCTCCATTTCACTGGAATTAGTCTATTTGCATGTTAACAAGGTAGACTGCATTACGTTGACAAACACCATTAGTGACTAAGACACGGTTTCCATTACCGAAATTAATCCTCTTCGATGACCATAGCAGGTTCACAAGTGACCATTAGAAGTGAACCAGTCGGTTATATCCGGTGATAAGCTTACAATGCATTGTTCAGTCGATAAGCCTCGACGTGGCTTGGGGACGTTTTTTGTTTGTTTTTTGTTTTTTTAACTTTTCTCATTTTGTTCGTATCAGTTGCAGTTGTTATCAAATGCTTCCTTTTTTATAAGTAGTCTAGCAACTGATTCACAATGAGATTTATACAATCAATATATATATATATATATATATATACAATTACATGAATCATTCATACAAAAAACATATATAAAAGTTAATGATTTAAATGGCGAGAATACATCTTCGCAAACAATTTTAATAAAAGTACACATGAACGAACCTGTATATGAATGTTATGATCCCTGTTTATAAATCCCAGTTGCATAAGGTCTTTTTTAGTTTTTACAAGCTTTCGTCTGTTCCTACAGACATCCTCAGGTATGGAAATAGATTTGTTCTTGTTTTTACTTCTCGGTAATAAGAGGACAACGAAAATATAGATGTAATCCGAAAAAATATTACCTGAGGATGTCTGTAGGAACATACGAAAGCTTGTAAAAACTAAAAAAGACTTCATAATTTATATTTATGTTAAAGTTTTGTTTTTCAGGTTATTGCTTGTTATGACTTATTTGGTGGTCTGAAAATAATATGTATTTTGTGTTATAATTACTAATATGCAATACATGTGTATTTTTATATAGGTCTATCCAAATTATTTCGGTATTCAAATATGTGTTTTTTCTTGTGCCACACTTAATATTTTTTTAAAAATCACCTATTCTTATGGCATTTGACAGAAGAGATGTTTGGAAGAATTTCGTTAAAAAAAGGAAAATATATGAACTAAATCTCCCAACCCCTTCTGTCTGTTCATGCCCCACCCCCTTCCTGTCATTTGTTGCCGCCCCCGCTACCATAAAATTTTCTTTTCTTGCTTTCTTGTCTGTCTTTTTTAAATCAATTTACATCTTGTGATTGGTGCATTTAAACCAGCCTCAAGATGCAGTGTAAACTAACTGTTGAAATAAATTTAAGTTTATAACTGAAAAATTCAAATTTTTTTTTTTTTTTTTTTTTTTTTAAGCATTGAGCCCCAAGCAAGGCGTGAAGCCACTAGGATGCAGGGGGTTTGGAGCGAGAGCAGATAAGAGTGATAGGAGAAAGGAAGAGGAGAATGGTAGTGGGTAGATCAAGGTAATTGGAGATGTCGATTGACATTACATTTGAATAGTTGGAGATTATAGCTTTCAGGAAACAGTAAATGGGGAGGGTGTTCCACTGGCGAGAGGTGCGAGGTATGAAGCTATTGGAGTAGAAGAGACGGCTACATTTGAAGGTTTCTACAAATGTAAGGGTGAGAGCGGGATGCCAGCCTCGTAGGGCGCTTGAATTCATGGAGTCTGGGAACCAGAGAAAGCAGCTCATCAGAGCAGTTACCATGGAAGTATTTGTAGAAAAGACAGAGAGAGGCGACGGCGCGTCTGTGAGAGAGTGACTGCAGACGAGACGCCAGATCAGGGCCAATTATATTACATATCCGTCTCTGGATCTTGTCAAGAACTCCGAGGTAAGCAGAAGGTGCCCCAGCCCATATATGGCAGCAATACTCCATGCAAGGGCGAATGGTTGTTTTGTATATTTGAAGTATCGATTCCGGGGAGAAAAAATTTCCTGGCGCGGCACAGAGAGCCAACTTTCCTCGCGGTGGAAGAAGCAATTGACTCAAATGTAACGTTTGTCTTCAAAATTTTATAAAATTATATATATATATATAATAAAAATTAACAAACAATATTATTATGTTTGAGCCTTTTTATATTATATTTTTGTTCCGTAAACAGACATTGTATTCTACCTTTAACTTTAAATCTCCTCTTGAAAATTTATAATTAGTTTATACAGTGTAATCCGGATGTAAGAGAGTTGTCAGGACCGGAGAAAAGTCTCTTATATCTTTGGGTTTCTCTTATAAAAAATCTTACAAGGATAAAAAAAAATATTAAATAATATAAAATATAACCCGGATATAAGAGAGTTGTCGGGACCGGATGAATTCTTCTTTATATCCGGGTTTCTATATATCCGGGTTTGGTCTATTTTATATACATTAACACAGGCTCTAATTTGGGACCAGAGAAAATCTCTCTTATATCCGGGTTTCTCTTATATCCGGGTCTCTTATATCCGGGTTACACTGTATATATTGACCACTGATATTATATATATATATATATATTAGTTTTACATATTTATTCATATTTTTGTAAATAAGTCATATAAATATATTATACCCTTTTTTTTTATTTATTTTTTTTGATACTATATATATATATATATATATATATATATACACATACGCATGTCTGTCGAAATATAAACCTGTATTTATATATATATATATATATATATATATATATATATATATTTATGAATAAAAAATGACAATAGGAAAACTGGTAATTGCTGACATTCTTTTCAATGTTTGTGGACTTTATCAAAGCAAAATACGAAAATGAAATTAAATTTCAAAGTAACTAATAAAAAAAAAAAACAGAATGTTTAAAACTGGAATGTAGAGAAACGCTATTTTTGTATTTTTTAACTGAAAATAACGTCAGATATATTTGTCATTTATTCAAAATATTGTCATTATATCTGTGTTGATGTATTCAACCATTTTCTTTTCGATTTTATGAATCTGTTGTGTATATTTGCTTGTAAGAGCATTAATTTTGTTAAGAAAGGTGAAATGGGGAAAAAATTGGGCGTAGAATTAATATTTGGATAATTTTCTATGGCGGCACTCTCCAAAATTTTCCTTCTGATTCAGTTATTTTCTTTTTTTTATGAGTTTTTTTTTAAAATCAAAATTATGGTTGTATTTATTTTTTATTCAGAAATATTACTATTGCATTAGCTAAGTTGTTTTTGTTCAACTCTTTTGTGCTCATAAATGCGTTTTTTCAAACTTCTACTTGTTTCATTTATCCTATATTGGGAGGAAGTTTTGGCAATTTAAATATAAATGCCTGCTTAATATGTCATAAAACATTTTAATATATATTTTTAATATCTAAAAAAAAAAAAACAATGAATAAATTGATTTTCTTTTTTCCAGCTTTTCAAATAAGACATTATATATCTTGACATCATTTGTCGTAAGAATCACTGAAAAAAAAATTTGAGTTATTCAGCTTTAAAGAGAACAGGTTAAAATTATTTTGGAAAAAGTAAAATTCCCAACTGAGCAATTTGAGAGGAAATAGATTTTTCATTACTTTTGAAATGGTAGCAATATTCATAACTTTTGAATGTTATCTTCAAATTCCATTCAAGAACTATTAAGAGACGGTGAATAAGTTTAAAAAGAAAATCAGTAGAGAATGAAAATTTGATCAGAAGATGAAGAACAGAAAGAGGGATCATCATTTCAACTTATTTATAAGAGATCAATTAGAAAAAGATCCAAATCAATTCATAAATTCAAAATTTGAGAATGGTGTTTCAACGATGACAGTCCAAAAAGCAGTGAAAAAAAATTTTGAAAATGAAATCGTACGAAAAACCTCAATGAGGCACCTTGTTACTCCAGGACAAAAGTTAAAAGGAGAACGCGCTGACATGATCCTCTTGAATAAGTTGGAAAAAAATGATTTGTATATAATATATATATATATATATATATATATATATATATATATATTTTAAAATATTTTCGCGTCCTTCATGAGCTTCCATTTATTGATTAATTAATGATAAACATGACATTTTCGTTTATGACCGATTCCATCACGATTCTTCAGTTAAGTTTGAAGAGTAATTATACATTTTTATTGCACAAAGTAGAGTCTAATAGTGTTATAAAAACCTCGAAAAATTCCACTAAGACGTATGAAATCAATTCTAAGATAGAACGGTTCAAAGTTTAATCTAACAATTGTTGTTACACGATTTGGACAATTTTGCTGTTGCACCTGGTATATTAATCGAGTTCACTCATAGCAAGGCAGTAAAGCCACTAAGACACAAATCTTACTGGGTGTGAAAAAGAAAAAAGAAAAAGAAACATTACTAATATATATAAGAACAAATATAAAGGGTTTAAAAGGAAGACAGTATATTTAAAATTGACATTACATAAATTTTTTTCAGATTGACGATAAAAATTTTGTTATTTGACGAAAGACCTTCATTTAAGTTTATAGAAAAGAAACAGTTAACATAGAACGTACAATTACATCTAACCAACTCAACTGAAAATTGATGAGACCTCGTTGCCAGTTCTTGGCAAATCTCGCATTATTGGGAAATCTACCTTACTATGGTAGATGGTATTTGTCTTCATTATTATAATAAATAAATAAAAATAAAATAATAATAATGAAAATTATAAATAAAATAAAGCAATAACATTAAACTCTTTTTAAAATAAATTAAATAAATAATGAAAATACTCCCAGCATGCAACAAAAACTGTTCCTGCCGGAAATACGGACATCCCGTCAAAATACGTTAAATTCAATCTCTTCGTCAAGAACCCTCAGACAGACAACACGTTTTTTTAATTCTGTGATATGTAATAATTTTTCTTGTGACCTGGAATTTTTTCCTCATGTACCATAAAACAATTATAACCTAAAAATACACACGAGAAAATTATCAGGAAATTCTATGAAATTAACATTCAATTTACCATGCTTTAATGTTATTTGTGTACGTTTTATTTCCCGCCAAGTATGCTTTTATCTCCGTAAACACGAAGCTAATTTCTTCTGCTATGATGAGAGTGAACCCCCACAACATTTTGGTGACCGTCGACATGATAAGAAAAAAACAACCCATTCACTCACATATTACAGCTTGAACGACGAAAGCAAACAATGATTCTGTTTAAACATACACAATGTATACGTTATTTTGTCGATCCTAGTCAAAGGAGTAACCGCTTCAGAATACCAGGTGCTGTAAGTTTGGATGTGTGGGTGGTGTAATGGATAATAGCTAATAATTGGTAATCGGTGAGCCGAGTTCTAATTCCAGTCTTTTAGGAAAATACCAATTTAAAGAAAAAAATGAACAAAACAATCCTCCAGGTATACAATAATTAGCATTCTTTGTATTACTAAAATCAAAGAATATCTAAAAAAAAATTCTCAGAATATTTTCTGGCTGTAAATAACCTGTAAAGGTTTGATAGCCGTAGAAAACCGATCAATAAATCAATATTTCTTCTGTAATTTCCATCGGATTAATGATAGGAGTGTGTTGCAGCATATTTACATATAATGAATCAGCTGTTGCAGATGAATGTTGCCGGTAATCCGTTATTGCCTTATATCTATAAAAATGGCAGGATGTGTGTGTGTGTGTGTGTGTGTGTGTGTGTGTGTGTGTTTAATGCACGGCCGCAATTTTCGACGGATTTGCACCAAAATTTACATGCACATGCTCCAAGTTAGCGGGAAGGCCAAGAACGACTTTGCATTTCCCAACTTCCATCGATAGTGAAAATAATCGATTTTTTTCCCCAATTCTACGGCAGTTTTCATGTAGTTTGCGGCCATTTTTTACTGGCCAGAGTGAGAGCCTATAGCTGGCTGCCACGAATAGGCAGGAAGATTCTATTGGCCAGCGTGAGAGCCAACAGCTGACTGACATGAATGTTAACTAGCATGCTAGCATGCAAAAAAAAATCGATAGCTGCATTTTTCAAAAGTGGGAAAAATTTAAATCTGCATGGCACTTTACTCCAATTGGCTCATTCGCTTGCTTAAACTCAACGTTGATTCTGATTCCGCAGAACTGGGTTGGGTGTGAAAAAGTATTTGTTGTTTTTTTCTTTTTTCATTTGGTTTTTCCAGTTACGAGTCCTTTTTTAAAGCTGAACGTTTTGTGTTCATTTTGTTTAGTTCTTTTTTCGTAACAGATTTAATGTTTAGTATAGAGCTTCAAAAAAATTCGCAGTGTCAGATAGGCAAGAAGTAAGGTGTGTAGCAACATCAGCACGGCAAAGGGCACTTCTTTAAAGGCAAGGAAGGGCAAAAATATTTTAAGTCAAGTGATAGCGATTGCTGTATGAGTCGTACGATTTTTGAATCAAGCACGGGCAACGCCGGGCCATGCTGTTAGTTGATTTTATAAAACCTTCTTTTACGTCAGCTCTTAAATAAAAATTACTTGATAAAATTTTATTAAACAAAATAAGAAAAACTGAAATTTTAAATAAAATAATAATAACAGCTAGTTTTAATCCGTGAAATGTCATGCTTCTCCAATTTTAATATTCTGATAAATATTAATTTTTAGGTTAATGGTGAGTTCTACGACAATAAAATAAACGTAGAAATTCCCTTATCGCATCGTTAATTATTTGAGCTTAACAACTTTAACAAAATATTGCAATAACAATCATAAATAGGAATGCTGGTTGTTATTTTAAGAAGTAAGGGGATACAAATGGAAAGATTTGAAGCTGACAAGTTCTTCCATTTCACCGAAACAGCCGTTAAATTCTTCTATCTTCCCTTCTTTCTTTTGTTAATTTTTTTCACTGAAAGCAAGTTATGTCTTTTCCTCTCTTTCTACGCGATCAAAACGGAATTGTTCATTATTTATGAGGTATTGGTAGCAGATGTTAGACACATTCTATCTTCCCTTCTTTCTTTCATTCATTTTCTAACTGAAATGAAGTCGTGTTTTTTTCTCCTCATTCCACGCGATCAAAACGAAATAGTCCATTATTTATTAAGCATTGGCAAGGCATAACGGTCGTGCAAACTAACGAAAAGAAGGACAAGCACAATTATAATAGAATAATAATAATAATAGTACTGTTGGGGATTAGTGAATGTGTTTGGTTAAATCAGAAGGAATTTTTAGGTGGCATGTTCGTTAACATTCATCCACAACAAATAATAAACGAATATTTAGAACAGGTCATGCAACGCAGAGTTAAAAAAAACAAAGACAAGTAAAATACACAACAATACGGTAATTTATATACAATTTAAAATAAATATATACAAATGAGTTATGAATTGGTGATTTGTTTTATATTGATGCAATAAGACATGTAGCTTGTTGTTGAGTATTTTTGAATGCTTAAATCAGTGTTTTGATGATTTGTTGTCAGAATTAAACAGTTTGCTGTTCAACATACAAAAGTGTTCGATTTTACAGTTCAAATGTTAGTGTGTGTATATACGAGTGTTATGTAAAATATTCTTAAGTTGTACGAAGTTGCGTACCTTGAACTGTTAATTGTTAAAAGTTTTGTTTGTTACTGTTACTACTATGCAGTGAATATATATTTCACTTTCTCAAGTAAAGTAAATGAATTTTTGAGAAGTTTGTTTAAAAGAGATTGAGTATGCCAAAAGGTTGTTGAGTCAGAGGTTAATTCGCGCGGGAAAGTCAAAGTTTAAACTGGCGTGGAATTGGTTGGCATCTCTCTGAGTGTGGAATTCTGACTAGTAAGTTGGTTCGAATTTCTTTCTTTTATAGGTTCTGGAAAGGAAAAATAGGCTCAAACACATTTGAGCGCCAAAGGCATTTTTCACGTGCATAGTTAGTTTTTTTTAAGGCTGAGCCAATGAGAAATTGAATTTGTCAGAACTAGTGTTTTGATTGGATAACAAATATGTGGGTGCAAGAATGGATTGTTCTGCAAAGGGGTGAAAAGATAACGTGGATTATTCCACAGTACTACTGTGGCAGATTACGTGATTAACATGACTTAAGAATTTCTACCTATATCCTGGCTATTTGATGCTTATACCGATTTATCATGGTTAGATAAATTCCCAACTAAGGTTTAGTGGTCCTTAGCACAAAGAATATCGAACAGTTTTCTATTCCCAATTTCACTCACAAGCCTTGGGTCAACTCTTGATATAGTTTTTCAGGCATACTCCCAACAGTGAGGAACGCTGTGATCGTCTCCTCAAGACGATATCCTCATGAAGTCTACTTATTAATCGACCGATTTAAGATTTGAACTGAGATCTTATGGTCAGAATGCTAATATGACATTGTTATGACATCATATGTGACTCGAACTGGTGTTTAGGTGACTACTGTCGTTGTTCCGTAGGGGGCCATACCTGTGGTGTTCCTACATTAGTTACTATGGATGTCTTCAGGCCAAAATCGCACTGTCTTTGTTTCTTACTGAAAGTCAAATCAGTTGTCCTTTCGACTAGAGTAAGATTTTCTTGCCGTAATAAATAAATAATACAACCCATATGGTCGGTATCGGCTACTTTTATTGTCCCCACTAGAGAAAATATTGTTGATACTTGTCATTGACGGAGAGGATGAAGTTAAAGAACTTCCCAATCCTAACATTTTACAGACCATGTCTTTGATAAGAAGCTAAAAATTCTTATTGAAGAATTTTGAAAGAAGAAGTTTCTTTTTTTTTCTTTTTTTTTTTTTTACCAGGAAATCTGTCGTTCTCGCTAATTGCTGGTTCGTCAATTCATCTACAAATGAAAAGACACTGCCACATCCTGCGTCTTTTCCGGGTTTTTTTTTTTTTCTTGCAAGACTTGTGACCGTTAACTGTCTATCAAATATATCGTATTTCAGAAATATGATACATTTCCAACAACCTGTGTGGGTGTTTATTAGTTAGGAGATTATTTTTCTTCTTTATTCTTGTTCTCAATTAATCGGCTTTGTTTTGCATATGCAAAGTTACACTAATACTCTTGTCTATGTGATCATTTAGTTTAGTTAAATTAAATTTATTTCTGTCCCAACACCTTAAATCTTTATTTACAAAAATCAACCCAGAAAGCATACTAATATCTATAAAAGCTGCACACTTCATTAAGCTTTCCATTTCTAGCGTAAAATATTTATTGCTCAACTTGTTTTTTTAACTTTTTCCGCCTTTTTTTTCCTCTTCCCTTTTCCTATTTTGGTATCACTTTACTATTCATTGTCACTGTCAGTTTTGTGTATCCGCTATCAACTAAGTATCAATTTAACTCGTGACAAACGTTGCAATAATATAATTTGTCGATTCTTGCATTGTGACACAAACTAAAAATCTGAACATGACGCGCCAGTAATACGGAAAGGGGACAGTCGATAATCTGTGGTCGTCTTCGTCGTAGCAGCAGAAACAAATACAAGACAGCCACGTATAATTCAACAGTTTGATAACAAATGTTTTTATTAATAATGTAAAGAAGGGCGGAAGTTTAACATTTAAGAATCTGAATGTTAAACATCTTTCCGTTAAATAAATGTAACGTTAAGAAGGTTACCGCTCGACCAATTAGAATCGCTTGTGGGAAAGTCTAAAAGAAGAAGCAACCTTTTCTCTTTTTTATTTTTTGTAAACTCAGTATGAGAATGAAAGTACATCGGTGCCCTTTTTATATTTCTTCCTGCTTTCTTTAGTTCAATTCTCCAGCAACCTTTCTTATTATGTCGGCTTACGGCCGTATCCTGTTGAAACACTGGTTCTCGTCCGATCCTCAAAATTAAGCAACGATGAATATAGTCATTGGCCATTCGGGAATACCAAGTCAGTTTGTATGCAGGTGATGTAATGGATAAAATCCCGGAATGATAAATATGTGAGACGAGTTTGAATTCCAGTCGGGTTCTTTATATTCATTTACGTGCCGTTGGGAAATGTAAGAATCCACCTCTTATTCTCCCAGCTATGGGTTAAATAGTAAGACGTATATAAAAAAAATCATTATTACAAATCAGTCAAAAACATTTATTATGTGACAAAGATCTCAGTTCTGTTGTAGGTACTAGATGTCTTTCGGTTTTCTGTTATTCGTAATTGTTATTGTGTCTTTGTGAGTGTGTAATCCCGTCCCCTGCGTTGGTCTTCAGGTTCACTCAGACCACCGTGGTTACCATCTAGCATACTTCTCACTCCTTAACGCGTTGCTGGTTTGTCGCTGGCATCGTGTTGATGAGTACGGTTCCATTCAATCTAATCGGCGTTTGTCTCCTTCACTTCTCTGTCACGTTGTATTCTTTTTTTTTTTCATCTCAGATAGCTGATGAAGTAAACTGATACACAAAACAGGTCGACGACGAGGAGCTACACAAACAGAAAAAAAAAGAATTCTTTGGAATAAAGAATTAACTATAGTTAAAAATAGAACAACGATTTGGTTTATATATAATTCGTTATATACAGCACTACCCACTTACTATTATAATCAAATGACACTGAGTGACTCTTTTGAAGTTTACAGCCTGTGTTAGTCGTAATTTAAATTTCTAAGTTCTGGCCTTTGGGGCTAACACAAAGTCTTGACCAGGAGGTCTTGACGAACGATATTAATTTCAGTAGCAGTAATGTGGGGACTCTTAAAAGTTGTCTAAACCTCCAGCTTATATAGAGTCCTGTGTTTGGCAAGTGTAGGGTTGACCAGGGTCTGTAGTTCGATTATCTTTCAACCTTAGCGTCAACCTTTTTCTAAAATCCTTTTTTTTCTTTTCCAAGATATTATTACTCAAGTAATTTAGGCTGTGCTAATTTCTCTTTCGCTTCTCCCATTTTCTCAGCATCCAACCGTAACCCACTCCAAGGGCCGGTACACTGTCTTTTTGACGAATCTAAACTTTTAGAATGCGTAGGCGAAAAGGGGATTTCCAGAAATTAATCTTTCTTTATCAGATTTTCTCACGCTGGTTTTTTAGGCCACACAGCCGGTCGCTTGTGGTCACTCCAGGGCTAGTAATTAATTTTTTCTATATCACTTATATTCAAAAGAATTCAGAATAATGTATGTCATAAAATGTTTGACGAATTTCAGAGAAATTAAAATGAACGAAAACGTCCCTATCTTAAGCGCTGATCTCTATCATTGTAGGGATATTTTTCTTCTGTGTGGCTGACTCAAACCAGATGTTTTTTCCTGGCTCTTTGTCCAGAACAATTTTAGATGTTATTTCGGTGATCACCTGTTTTCTTTATCGACAACATATGTGTTTTCTATTTTCCAGAACCGACATCTTCGATGATATATTGTCACTTTCTTATTGGCGGGAAGTCGGGAAGGACTGGTAGTCTTGGTTTTGCTCAATCTTACTGAATCCCGTCCAGTTAAATTTGAGTTAGATTCTCCTTGGAACTGTTCGTGATTTTATTTTATTATTTTGATTATTATTTTTCAACGCATTTCGTTTTTAATTTTCTTCTCAACTTTTCAATCCATTTTCCTACAAATTTCAACAATTATCATCCAATTAGTAGTCGCTTTTCTTTTCCTTTTTTCTTTTTTCCACTGAACTCCCCCCTGTGGTCCCAGTGTCACCAGTTCATGCATATCTGAGTTTGTTTTAACTTTTTAAATAATGAATTTTTGAGTGATTTTTCTGTCATGATGAGGATCGGCGATTTCTAATACTAACGCTGTTTTATTGGTTTAGTTTTTTTTTCTTTTTACATTTCATATCCATGGTGTATCAAAAATACATTTATAAATTTTGGGGTCTGATTCCTCACACCAAAACAAGGACAAAAGTCTATATAAACATATGTCTGCAAATCCTTCGTTTTTGTGTTATTAAGTTTAAAGAAAGTATACTGTAGATGGCGCTGTGTTAAAAAAAACG
Source organism: Acanthosepion pharaonis (assembly GCA_903632075.3). Taxonomy (NCBI): domain Eukaryota; kingdom Metazoa; phylum Mollusca; class Cephalopoda; order Sepiida; family Sepiidae; genus Acanthosepion; species Acanthosepion pharaonis. Next base: position 51,765 of record CAHIKZ030002921.1, on the reverse strand, counting down.
GGGAGGAGTATAAACCGTATTGATACCGTAAGTCACACCTGAGTTTTGCAATATTTTGCACTGGTTATACTAGACAACGGCATAGCACTCATCATGCATCCGTATGCATCTTTATATGGGTTAAATATATAAAACAAATTTAGAAAAGCTGTAAACGTCACGCTTCTTCATTTCCCTGTCAACTTCGTTCTTCAAAAATGAAATACAATGTCAAATGTTATCCTGTTTTCTTAATTCTTGTTCTTTTATAGACTTTTCCCTTTAATAATATATTTTTCTCATATTTTCTAAAACTCAATAACCTCTTTCGTCTTAGTGGCTTTATTGTCTTGCTTGGGGTAAAATGATAAAAAAAACTGCATTCAAATCTTTTATGGCTTGTTGGTTGATATATCTCTGCAAGATCCATAAAGAATTCTTTTAATAATGTTCTTGAAGATGTAATTACTGACCAGACAATACGTAACTTCAGTGATAAAGAGGTAAAAAGGACTTTTTTTAAGCGTGACTTGAGCGTATGTTTAAATGCTCTCTCAGCTGAAATTTGATGTCTCCAAAGCACCATTTCAGCATCCAGTATGAACTAAATTTATTTCATTAGAGCAGCCAAGGGCCTGGAGAATCTAATACTCACGGGTCGAAGGGAGGGAAAGAGAGACAAGGGAAAAGAACGCATGACATACTTGGCGGGCTTAAGCAAGTGTATGACAGAACATAGTCTGGGGGAAGTAGCAAAGGGAAGCAACTTGTTGAAAGCTGCAAGAAATAGAGAAAGAGGTGGAGAGCCATGATCACCTACTTCCTGAAAGGACATAGCACATCAGAAGAAAGAAGGAGTGGGTAATCTTTTCCCTTTTGCCTACCCCAAGGGATTTACGTTAGTCATTATCGGTCTTTCTAAAAATAATAAAAAAATATAACATATTTTTCATAAATCTCTTTCATTGAAAACTACCGCTAATCCTCGTTGGGGGTGCTAAACCAAAAATGACACTAGAGGCGCGGCGACACTACCGGCACGTCGACACTAGAAGTGCTGAGACACTAAAGGCGCTGCGACACTGGAGGCGCTGCGAGACTAGCGGCACAGCGACACTAGAGGCGCTGTGACACTAGAGGCGCTGCGACACTAGAGGCGCTGTGGCACTAGAGGCGCTGTGACACTAGCGGCACAGCGACATTAGAGCTGCGACACTGGCGGCACTGCGACACTAGAGTCGCTGTGACACTAGAGACGCTGCGACAATAGAGGCGCTGTGTCACTAGAGGCACTGTGACACTAGAGTCGTTGTGACGCTAGGGGGCTGCGACACTAGCCGCAGGGCGACACTAGCGGCACTGCGACACTAGAGGCGCTGTGACACTAGAGGCGCTGCGACGGTAGAGGCGCTACATTCTGAGGCGCTGCGACACTTCACTCCAAATCTCTCGTTCAGGACAAAATTAAATAGAAACATCAATTGACTTAAATTGAATGGATAAAATTTTTAAGCAAGAAATGTCCCAGTGATGAACTTTATTCTAATAATGAACCTAATTCAAGTGCAATAAAAGGGTAAAGACAACAAAAAAATAAGGTGTAGCCTAATCGTAAATATTTTAATATATTTACCGCTGTAATTTGCTGATGATGTTGTGTATGTACGCTCGTATTTACAAAAAAACAGCACGTTTATACACATACACAAAAAGATTCAAAATTCTTTTAAAAATACTCTCTTTGATCGAATTGTCGAATTTTCCATTTATAGTTAATAAAATATAATTTTTACTTAATGACATCTGACCGCTACAGATTAATAGAAAATTTGAAAAGATTTAAAACTTTATGAATTATTATAATTAAATATTTTAAAAAAGGAAAACAATTCTTGTAAAAATTCATGATACACCGAAAATGTTCTTTTCTCTTAAGACAGTAGCGTCCATAATATCGTATTCTTAAAAGTAATTCAACTTTTTTTCTAATCAGATAACCTCTTAGTTTTATTACATTTTTTAGTTTACGATTCAGAGCAGATTTTCTGTAACTGGAGGTCTTCTTTTACAAAAATTAGATTATTTAAATTCTCTAACTTATAACTATATGAACATTAAGCGCTAGAAAAATACATTTCTCATAGTTCCATAAAATTTAAATAAATGGAGGTAATAGATGTAAAAACATATTTTTATCCAGATTTTCTAAAAAACAAAAATAAGAAATAAAAAAATAAAAATAAAATAAAAATAAACATTTCTAAAATAATTTAATTCATTTTTAAATAAGTCCTAAAGGTTTCATTAAAATCCGACGATTATTTGATTTTTGCAAGAATTTCTAAATCAATTTGTTTGTCATTGCAAAAAGACGCTAAAAATTCCCATATTAATTTATGGTCCCTCGCTGACAAAAAAAAAAAAAAAAAAATACCACAATTTCGAAGGTTCTAAAATGGATTAAAAAATATAATTTTATAATAAAAAAAATCTTTGATCTTTCCTCTTATTAATAAAAGAAAGATTTTAACCACAAACTTTGTTTTTATTAAGTTTTAGGCATTTTTTTCATTATTGTATGCTCATTTTTTAGCAAATCATTAGAGTATTCTTCTGTGAGGCGAGATTATTTGACCATCATGCCCCGGTGGATACATACGCTGATATCTTATCACACTCTTGTTGCTTAGCCGTTTGGATATTTAAAGCAACATGTAAAACAGTAATTCTGGTTACGCCTTGACAGAGTAAATTTAATAATTTTCAAGTGCCTCTCGGTGTCACACAGAAGCGGCAAGTTATTCATCTGACGCACGAGCTGTGACCAAATCCCAGTTTGCTTCCCTGGTTATTGACATGTCTCTGTTATCGTCTCATATATACAAAAGACCAAGTTAGCGGCGCAGGAAAACTCACTCGACGTGAATTTTAAGGTGTGGTATTCATTAAAGGACATCATTCTGACAGCTTCCGAATACGAGGTGTGTCCGGAAAGGATCCAGCTATTTGAAAAGTGGCCTACCTAGGGTAATAGCATCTTTGTTCGTTTCAAAGTGTACCTCTTGACACACTTAACACAGCCTACCTTCCATAATTCAAAGCAGTCCTAGAAAGTCGTTTTTAGGGATCGCTATGTGAGTAACGACGAGGTTTGGAGAGAATGGAAACAAAAAAAAATTATACTTAACATCAGGAGGAGACAGTAGAGATTTCTAGAGTACGTAACGCGGAAGGACGGCTTGGAAAACCTTATACACACGGGGCAGATTGAGGGAAAGATGAACAAAGGAAAACAGTGAGTAATATATTAGATGGTCTTAGACAAATGGATGGCAGAAAAGGGTTTAGGAGAAATAACAAAAAGACAAAATTTATTAAGAGCTACAAAGGACAGGAAGATGTGGAGAGTCATTGCCAACATCCTGAAGGGGACATGGCACGTAGAAGAAGAATGGGTGGCAGAACAAGGTTTAGAAGAAATAACCAAAAGACAAAATTTATTAAGAGCTACAAGAGACAGGAAGATGTGGAGGACCTTGGCCCATAAAAGAAGAAGATCCTCAGAATCAGATAAAGGCAGCTGAAATTTCTTGGACACATAACTAGGAAGGCGGGCTTGGGGAGTAGGCCATATCAAGGTCAGGGGAATTAGGGGAAAAGAGCGGGTCTGACGAACTTGTAGAGATGCCAGAACGAGGCGGGGCTTGGCAAATAGAGAAGGGCTGCTAAGATGCACAAGGAATAGGATGTTGCGGAGAGCCGTGATCGCCAACGTTCTGAAGGGACATAGAAGAAGAAGACAGCTCTCCTGTCGCGTTCCCCTTAATCTTGTCCACGGCCTGAAATCACTTCCCTTTCAACAGTGATAACCAGAAGTCGTATTTTAATAAATATGGACTGGGCTATTTTCCTTATAAAGGGAAATAAAAAAAAACAATTTACTGTGACGCAAAGCATACCGGACCAAACGTTTGAAGAAATCAAAATGTCGGATTAAAAATAAATCCATTAACCCCTTCCCCGGTAATTATTTTGAGAAAAACGTTTCATTTTCAGGCGAATTATTTTATTTGCTTTAATATAGTAACTAAGAAACTGAGACTCCTTGGAGTACCCGAACGGTGGCTAACACCTCTACCAAACGTATTAGTTGACAGTTGGACTCATTTCCATGTCAGAAGGGCATAGAAAGAATCAAGATAGACGTCTGTAGCTGTTTATTGAACGTTATATGTTGGACGTATTTATTCGTCCGTGTCTGAAAAAAGACACTGTTAGTAAAACCGTATATACATATCTATGGCGGAGAAGAGGTTAATGCCTTAGAAATTACTAATAAATACGTTTGTTCCTCATCATTTGGTAGAACGCATTTATGTCAAACACAACTTGAAAAATCCCCGCTGTAAAATGTTAATATTAATATTTATAATCTACCGTTAAGATAGTGGCTCAGTCCATTTACTTATGACAAAAAAGTCGGTTATAAATATTTCAATTTTATAACGATCAGCTTTCAAGTTGCGACGTGCAGGAAACTCAAAATGAGAGAAGGGGAGATTTAAGCTTCATATATATATATATATATATATATATATATATATATATATATAATATATATATAACCATTTTGCGGTATCATCCATGTGAGGCAGTAAAACCACTAAAACACAAGGGTTTATAGGGCATGCAGGAATTAGGAACAGAAACATTAATAATGAATGGAAAAAGAAAAGTAGATATCGAGAGACGTTGCATTTAACTTTTTGCAGATTAATGTTGGCTGAAATTTGTGCTGTCAGAGGTTTTTTTAAAACCGATTATTGGTATATATATATATTATATATATATATATATATATTTATTTCAAATAGCAAGGAAGAAAGCCACTAGGACCTGGCAAGGGGTTACAGAAAATTTGGAGCAAAATCAGATAGGGAATCTTCATAGAGGAAATTGATGAGGAGAAGAGTAGTGGATAGATCAAGGCAATTGAGATCCAGAGGCCAGTGAGATAGAGAGAGATATATGAAAAAATGTTAAAAATTCCTAAACAAGAAAAAAGGCGTAATATATTTATCTACAATGTCCAAGAGAAGGTGGAGGAGTTAACATGTGGTTTGGAAAGCCTACCTTCAAATAAGTGTAAAATAAGACACATATTTATATATCAAGAACAATATTAAAAATTTGTATTCAAAGTGTAAAAAGTTTCAGGACTTTATCGGACTTCGTGCAAAGTCTTACCAACCCAACACATTTAGTCCAATGAAATCCTGAAGGACGAAACACCTCAAAAGTAAACATTTTTAACTTTGTTTAACAATTTCTTTCTCTGTATCAAATTCTCTCTCTTTCTCTCTTTGAAATCTATATATATATATATATATATATATATATATATATATATATATATATAGGCATATCTAGGCATTTATGATTAAATAAATTACATTAATTCTCGTAAATTTTACAATAATCCTTTCAAATATTTACGAATATTGCCTCATTTGATTGTTATATATGGAAAAAAAATTTGTGAATATAAAAGGATTATGCTGAAATAAGAAGACATATTGTTTGTAATTTATTTAATTATAGTCCATATAAAATGTGCAAAAATATTTCTGATGTACGGACATAATTCTATGTTTGTGTTAGCACGATGACATCACGACGACGATTCCCCTCCATAAACATCACCAATTTTAATCTACATAAACCCAAATTTAAAAAAAAAAAATCAGTTTGTCTGACGATCGCAAAAAGCCTGAAACCCAGGGATCACAAACTCAAATGATCCAACCAAATAATGTTATCTCTATCTCTGATATTGAGCGCTTTAAATAAGTACCACGCATATAATATAAAAATAATTATATATATATATATATATATATATATATATATATATATATATTTAATAATTTTATATATTTATATAATATTTTTCAACAAGTACACACACACATATATGCAACTTTATTTAATTATATTTATATATATATATATATTATATATATATATATATATTAATATGAGAATAAAGAGAAAAGAAAACTTATTTTAGTTCGATTATGTGTTTCATTCTGTGAGGGACTTTCATGAAAAAAATGCGTCGGTTAAGTTTTCCTTTTATTCTTTTTTATTCATATTGTCCTTTTATAGATATGCTTCTATTTGAAATTTTATCAGTACTGACACACACATTTAAACATTTTTTCACATAAAACACACAACAGATATATATATATATATATATATATATATATATATGTCATAGGCATCCAGGTAATTAGTTCCTGGTCGTCGGAACCTCATACGTCGAACTCGACGGGAGGGCCCATCATATATATGTTACGTTATGTGTGTTTAAATTTTTAACAAAAAATATAGATAAATTCAAAGCATAGAATGTCTATCCTTTTTTTATAAAACTTGTTTAAAGAATTTATTATATATATATATATATATATATATATATATATATATATTTTATAAAACTTATATTGTGTTATAAAACGTGTGTTTTGTGTGTGTGTGTGTGTTCATTTATATATTGGATCGGATTTCCTACATTTTTCAACCGATTTCAACAAAACTTCACAGGACTACGTAAAATTACCTTGCGGTGGTTCTAACACAATTGTTTTTGCACGAAATCAATTTGAAAACACAATTAAGAGGCATCGCAAGAATGAAAGGGGGACAACTCATATCGAGTTATACTTATTATAAAACCCAAGTTGTTTGTGTGTGTGTGTGTGTGTGTGTTCGTTTATATATTGGATCGGATTTTCTACATTTTTTCAACCGATTTCAACAAAACTTGACTTTTTTTTGGCAAGTAATGTTTCTTATTGTCTTGCACACTTTTTTCTTTATTTATACATTCAGAATGCTTTAAAAATTCCATTTACAAGACAATTGTTTATAATAAAATTCTATTCAATCGATAGACTCATAACGATTGAAAATAATGGTTTTGTTTGAGTTTGCGTTTGACCAATACATAAAAAAAAAAAACTAATTAAGACATGCGTGTCTGTCAACCTTAAACAATAATCTTTATCAATTTTATTTTCAGTCTTTAATGGATGGTCGATACTTGATCTATCTCTTACTGTTACATCCCCGGGGTAAAATTTCTGCTAGTATATATATATATATATATATATATATATATATATATATATATATATATATATTTGAAAATTGCGTTGTGCATGGAACTCTGAGTCGTGTTATATGTATATTTATTAATATATACTTAATAGCTCTATTATATTACTGGTGAGGAATAATATATATATATATATATATATGCCTTGCCTTTATTAAAGACATTTTTATAAAAAGAACGTTAAACATAAAAATGTCTTTAATAAATAAATTGTCGGACTTTGTCCATTTCTTAATATATGACGTCATTTGTTTACATTTGATACGCCAGAGCAGTTATGAATGTACGAGATTCATGGAAGATTGAAGTTTATAAGCAGTAAATTCGACCTTGTCTACCGAAAAGGTTCTTTGTGGCCGATCGATAAGGCACGTCAGCGTAAATGACGGTTCCGTATAGGATGCCGGTTCGAATCCTGTCAAAGAACGAATATTTTCTATGAAAATTTCTCGGACATTCAGGCCGGTAAATGTTATTTAATACTGTTTATTATAAACAGAGCATTTGCTTAAATACTTGTATCTATAAAAAAGAATGTTCAACATAAAAATGTCTTTAATAAATAAATTGTCGGACTTTGTCCATTTCTTAATATATATATATATATATATATATATATATATATATATATATATAACAGGGAGCTCGATTTACGAAAGGCTTCCTTTCCTACGATGTATCATAACACGATTTTCCGTGTAAATCGGAACGTATAGACGATTTTCTGTGAATAAGAACTTACACACCAACAATCCAATATGGCGTACAATCACTAACTGAATCATTCCGCCTTCCTCACTGCATGACGGCGTATTCTTCCGCCACGCAATATATTCTTCCGTCGTGATGTTTGTGTCGTAGATCGGGACTGTCGCAACCCGGGAACTCACTGCATGTACTGCTTCTTATTATAAATATTATTTCTTGTGGGTACTTGTGTTTGGGTGGATATCAATTTTTGGTAAAATTGCAGATTAGGAACCAGTTTAAATAAAAAGAAGTATCATTCTTGGTGTAAGAAAGCCTGATTATTCCAAAAATTGCATTAAAATGTGCAAAAACCTACTGCAATCTTAATTGGGTCCAGTGTATAGTACGGCCTCCTTTACGGAACTAGATTACTGCGCGCTGGCTTACTCGATTAAAGCGATAAAGTTTACCCATTTATTGGATAATTAAACAAAATCCTGTTGTTAAAAAAGCCTGATTAAAGTTCGTGGAGGCTCTACTGTTTACGAGATGTAAAAAAAAATGCTTGTAACAAGATTTTCTAAAAAATATTTCAAAAATATTTTCATCCATTTGTGAATATGTCCTGAAAGTTACAAGTGTAGAACCCAAATTCTACATTATTCCAATACTCAAAAATAGTTCGGTCAAATTTTGTGCAAAAAGTGGATCACAGAACACTTTCAACTTCATAGACTTTCAAAAACATCTCGAGCCCTCATTGCTTAATAAATATACAAGTAGGCGTGACTATCCACCCACGTTTAACTAATTTTTGCATCTCGTGACTGAAATCCAAGTTCACGCAAATTCTCTGTGTGCCACCCGAAGGAAATAAAAACAGAAACTCATTCACACTCACCAGTGAGCATCGTGACATCAAACAAATTGCAACAAGACTTCACGTCAAACATCTTTTCGTTTTTTGTTCATACAAACATTATACAAGCTTAACGATATTCACACTCACTCACTCACCAAAACTCTCCAGTGAACTTTATTCTCATTCACTCAACAAATTCCTTACGCGGAAGTTAAACAAATTACTGCTAACAAATCAACTTTATTTCTCAACATTCGAGAACATTGTATTACACAAAACAATCAATGGTAGATAACTTCTTAGATCACAAAATTGCATTCAACTTTACAAATATTTACTACTTACATTAACAGTAAATTCATTAATGTAAAATTTTCTCTTGCAATTAATTTACAAAATCTTCAATAACAGATTCTAATAAACATCCTTTCAAATCAGAACTCATTAGCAAAATTTAATCTTTCACCAAACTTGAGTTCAACATAAATTAAACTAATATGATTTCACCTAAAAAAATCCACTACATTTTTGTAAAATATTTTCATTACAAAAATATATTGAAGATTACTTATTATTCAAATAGTTGTCTTTTGTCTTTTATCATAAAAGTTTCTTGTTGTTTTTGCATTTTTGCTTAACATTCGTAGAGTAAAAAAATGTATGGATTGATTTGGGTCGTCAACACCATTAAAGAAATGGTAACCACCAAACTTTCCACTACACAAGTAAAACCCAACTAAGATTATCAGTATCTCCTGAATGGTAGGTGTTGTGAATTTCAAGTTAACACTAATCAGCCGCTAAGCTCGTAATTCTACCTCGTTATTCTCAGTGACCACTTATATAAGTGTTCACTTATGCTTATGCAAATTATGCATACTAATTTGCTAGCATCACTACATCTACCTGAACCTTAAGAGTTTTATTCCTCTCATAGATCTTGTACTCCTTCTCCTGCTATTTTCATCATTTTGCTCTATTTCTCTCTCTCCCGTATTTCTTTGCCTGGGAGACATCGATCTGTCCCGGGCTAGGCTGTAGTCATACGTGTTTTCTTGCATAATCTGGATCTTCCAGAGACAATTGATATCCTATCGGCGACGCCATTGTTGTGAAATTGAAGTTAGTACTAATCAGCCGCTAAGCTCGTACTTCCTACTCTTTATTCTCAGTGACCACTTATATGAGTGTTCACTTATGCTTATGCAAATTATGCATACTAATTTGCTAGTATCACTACAGTGGGTTTCCGCAAATTTTTAATGCTATTTTTGTAATAATCACACTTTTTGTTTACACTAGGAATGATACTTAAAAAAAATGGTTTCTCGGTCCGAATCTGCAATTTTACCAATGTTTTTTAGCAATTCAAACAGGTATACCCACTAAAACTAACTTAATGTCTGTTAAAAATCCTTTAAAAATGACTGTTGTTTTCGTTTTGAGCAGGAAAACGAATTGAGCTGATATATATTCGCAGGATTTCCAACGAGAAAAAAACCTGTTTTCTTAAAATATGTCAATCGAAACTTGACCAGACATGTTTTCAGATAGAGATATACTTGATTATACTGATGGAAAAAAAAAGAGGTACAATCTTTTTCTTCAGTAGGACTTCACAATTTAAGCCGGTTGCTATAAACTTAATTGTTTGATAAAATCAAAATAGGCACTTGGAGGCACGTTTGAATAATGGTTAGCAGCTTGGATTGAGGAATAGGAGAGCCGAGTTCGAATTCCAGTCGAATCCATTACATTGATTTATGTGCTAATACCCTAGGAAAGGTATTAATGACAGACTGGGTTCTATAGCCTTGGTTGTCAACTAGTCTAGGAGAAGGACAACTCTGAATTCAAAACCTGTGGAGGGTCGTTTGGGAACCCTGTGGCACGTAGTGCACCAAATCTCAAATTCGGACCTTTAAAAATTGTGGTTGGTTCTGCACGAAACCTTCACCACTATAATCAAATCTCATGTGCTGTTGTTGGGCTGTCAGTTTCTTAGGAACTCATCTGCTTGACCCTCATACGTCGAATATATATATATTATATATATATAATATATATATAATATATATATATATATATATATATATATATATATATATATATATATATATATATGGTTTTGTGGCGTTTTTTTGTGTGTGTGAAATTAATTAATTTAGATTACGTTATCAAAGGTCGCCAACATGGTTAGTGGTAAAGAAAGTTGGCTCCTTTTGCCGTGCCAAGAAATTTTTTTTCTCCCGGAATCGATCCTTCAGATCTACAAATCAACCATTCGCCCTTTGCATGGAGTATTGCTGTCATATATGGTCTGGAGCCCCTACGGTTTGCCTCGGGGTTCTTGATAGGCTCCAGAGGCGGATATGCAATATAATTGGCCCTGCTCTGGCATCTCGTCTACAGTCGCTCTCTTACAGACGCGCCGTCGCCTCTCTCTGTCTTTTTTTTTACAAATACTTTCATGGTAATTGCTCCGAGGAGTTGTATTCAGACTGGTTTTCCAGACTTCATGAATTCAAGCGTCCTACGAGGCTGGCATCCCGCTCTCACCCTTACACTGTCGAAACTATTAAATGTAGCCGTCTCTTCTACTTCATGTCTCGCACCTCTCGCCTGTGGAACTCCCTTTCCAATTCCAGTTTCCCTGAGAGCTATAATCTCCAACTATTCAAATGTAATGTCAATCGACATTTCCAGTTGCCTTGATCTACCCACTATCCTTCTCCTCATCCTTTCCTCTATCACTCCTATCTGATCTTGCTCCAAATCTTCTGTAACCCCTTGCGTCCTCGTGGCTTCCCGACTTGCTTGGGGTGAAACGCTTAAAAAAAAAAATCAGCCCTCCTTGCTTTGATAGTTTTTTCTTTCTTGTATTTCTTTCTTTATTGTATTTTGTTAAAATAAAACTAGGTTCCTCCACTCAGTTTCAATACCTAACGTTTAAAATGAAATTTAAAAAATGAAAAAGGCTTCTTAAAGCTTTCATTTTAGTTTTAATTGAAAGAAAAATGATTAAATTTCCTATTTCCACTAATCAAAATACTCTGGTGTATTTCAAACAGAAATTATATTGATTGGAATCTCAACTTTTTGGTCGCTTTCAGAAAATCGGTTTATATCGGCCGTTTTTGACATATTTGTAAACAAAAGTTAATTTGCGATTTAAAAAATCTTCCAAAAATAAAATATGCTTTTCTGAAACTTCATTTGAGAAATATTAGATGATTTAAAATATAATTAATCTGACTTGAAAATTAATCTTGTTTTCCTGCTATATATTTAGAGACCCTTGATAAAATCTCATGAAGAATTAGTGACCTGGCATCCTGACCTGGCATCCCGTCTTCAGTCATCTCCTCACCGATGTAAAGTTGCTTGCCATTGCCTTTTCTATAACTGCTTTCAAATTCTGAAATTTTATTTACTAGATTCGCCTATCATCCAGTTCACGCTCATCCCCGGTTTTTTAAACAGGAGTAGAGGTTTATCCCTTGTTTCTTGTTTAGGATTGAGTTTCTGGTTCTTTCCAAAGTCTTTTCCTTCTTTTTCATTCCTTATAATCTCGCCTTTATTATCGCCTTTCTTAGGGTGTATTGAGTGTACATGTTTGATAGCTATCTAGCTAACGAGCTCGATAGATAATGAACAGACTGAAATAGATAGACAGTAGACAGGGAACAGACTGAGATAGATAAGGAACAGACTGATATATATATATATATATATATATATATATATATATATATATATATAAAGAAGTATAATTTTAAAGTGTGCTATATTTATGGAATAAAGTGTTCAATATCAGGGATAGAGACTATGTAAATATAAAAGTAAATATTGAAGTCAACAATCAGAGGTGACAGACAGTTTCATGCTAGACGCAAGCATCAGGCCACATTCGACTATTTATATATATGGGTCATTGGTGCATTATGGGTAGCCCATTCTAACGGTTATTTTGGCGGGAGTGGTTTGTTTATTTTGATTCATTTATTTTACTTGTTTTTTTTATTTATTTTTATTCTATATATTTATTTATACTTTTCGGTTTTCCATGTTTTAATAATGTAGTAAAAAATTTTTTTAAAGATTAGTTTTCATCGTTTATTTCATAGTTTGTTTTTGGTCTGGGAAGGTAATTTAATATTGGAGTGATTTTATTTTTTCGTCCAATTTTTGGATTTTTTAGTTTTATTTTATTTATTTTATTCTTTTCGTTCGTGAGTTCAGATCGTTTATTTAGTAGTTTGTTTTGGTCTGGGAAGGTATTTTGTTTATTTTTATATTCGTTTTTCTCCAAAGTAGATCTTAAAAAATATATATTTTAGTTTTGTTTTGATTGTTTTTTTGTAGGCAATAATGATTTTTTCTTTTCTTTTCTCATATTTTGGATTGATTGTTGTAGGTATATTTTTCTTATTTTTATATTTTTTGGTGATTTACCTTTTGTTTTTAATTTCCTAGATATACTTAGAAATTATTGTGCTGTTTGCGTATTTACTATTTGTGAAAGATGTTTTGTGTGCATACTTTCTTTGTTTCCAGGGTCCTTCAATTACTCCCATGTATATTTTTCTTCACTATCTGGTGATTTTACTGTGGCTTGGTATATTACGTTCTTCTGTAAGCAATTGCCGTTTAATGGATATTCATTTTTTATTCTGCAGTTACAAGTCTGTTTAGTTTGTTCGGGTGGTTTGTTGATAGTTTTCCTTTTGTACTTTTTTACTACTAGTGCCATGTTCTCGGTGCAAATGTAACTGATTTTTACTGTGTTTTTGTTGAATATTTTGTGTAGGGTACTTGATTCCGGGAAGTGTTTGTGTAAGAGTTTGAAGAATATTTTCCCTACGTTTGTTTTTTTACGTTTTTCTGTACACAGGGTTGAACCATATGATATTTCTCCTCCTGTTAGCTTTTTTGTGCTCTGTGGTATATATGTAATATATGCCGGGAATCCACTATCTTTTAGGGCTGTTTCAGTCTTTTTTTAGCTTCGTTAAATAGGGTTTGATTGGATATATATATATATATATATATATATATATATATATATATATAATATATATAATACAGACTGAAATATGTAGATAGATATATAGATAGATAATGAACAGACTGATATATATATATTCACAGACTATCATCACTGTCTTGTCCGTATATTGCTTAATATGTTGTAATTGACATCTTTGATAATGGCATATGTAAGCTTTAAAAATATGGATCAATATTGTGAATTTCTTTCTTCGTTCAATTTAATGTTATTAAACTTATTAGACGTTATGAAAAGAGTTTACATAAAATAAATAGACAACACTTGTCTATATTATTTAATGAAACGTGTATATATATATATATATATATATATATATATATATAAATATATAGATATATAGATATATAATGAATAGATAGATAGATAGATAGATAGATAGATAGATAGATAGATAGATAATGAACAGACTGTGGTAGATATAGACATTGTTTCCTGTTTGTAGCTGCGTTTCTAAAGGTTTCTCATTGTCTTTCACTTCCGGTCGCCTCTTGCATCGTAGTGGCATTATCGCCTTGCTTGAGGTGAAATAATTAAGAAAAAAGTTGCAGGTGATGAAGCAGTAAATGTTGGTAAATACTGGCGTTGGAAAAAACTTGAAAGTCGATAAAATATTTGTCGTCCAGATAAATTAGTCAACCAGTTGGCAGGTGTGTTTTTACCTATTTACTATGCGACAGATGTAAATAGAAAGGAAAATGTCGAGCAGGCCAAAGTCCAACCTGTTTGCATGCCTGTCGAGTTGAATTAGGCTGCTTTGCTTACATATACGAGACCGGGATGGTTTATGTCAACGCAAGAACAGAAGACTACAGAATGGGAGGCTTTAAATTCAATTTCAAGTACCCTGTTAACGATACTTGCTGTCATTAGGCAAACAGATACTCAAAAATTTAAAACAGGCGATAGCCCCTTATGGAAAGCAAGTCAGTCTACATGGTAAAAATATGAACTGGTTAGTTGATTGTAGACAGCAAAGAATGACAGGAAACGAACTGAGTAGATTAGATTCAATTTTGGGCAGAGTTTAACAAACGTACCCCACCAAAAATAAACGTACATCACCAAAAAAAGGATGTGTCAAAAGGACGATTTTCTCTCGATTCCGCTGTTACTGTATCCTTATGTTCGTTAATCTTTGTAAAATTATTCTTGCAAATAAACTTATGCAAATCTTATGTAGAAAGACGATCGCCCTTCTCCACACTAATTGTTGAATATAGACTCGTCCATTCGAACGGATAACCTCTCGCAAAGGCACCGTCACTTGAATGACTTCTAAGTCTTAAATTCGCACCTGACCTCAACTGGAATTTGTACATACGATCCATTGCTAAGGATGCAGCTAAAATGGTCAGCTTTGTGTACCGCTCTAGTAAGTACCATACCACGAAATAGTCAGGATTAACTTGAAAGTCGATAAAATATTTGTCGTCCAGATAAATTAGTCAGCCATTTGGCAGGTGTGTTTTTACCTATTTACTATGCGACAGATGTAAATAGAAAGGAAAATGTCGAGCAGGCCAAAGTCAAAGGACGTTAAAGAAATCAAACAGGGAGGAGACAGAAGAAATAATTGTGCAGCAGTTGTTAATTATTTGTAAACTGATTTCTAATCCTAACACTACATCGAGGATGTCACTAGCGGAATTAATGTTTGCCAGGAAAATTAAACCGGTGTTTGACAAATTACTACCCGGAAGAAAAATAAAAAGTTGCCATAATATGAAATTAATTATAAAATCTTTCAAAGCTAAGGTTTTCTTCAGGGTTTACAAAGCAGAAAAGGAATGTTGGGAAGATGGTGAAATAGTAAATCATATTGACAGGATTATGTATATGGTATAAAGTTGAAATAAAAATTTGCCATAATATGAAATTAATTATAAAATCTTTCAAAGCTAATAAGGCAGGATAGGAAAGTTGGGAAGATGGTGAAATAGTAAATCATATTGACAGGATTATGTATATGGTATAAAGTGGAAATCAAAAGTTGCCATAATGTGAAATTAATTATAAAATCTTTCAAAGCTAAGGTTTTCTTTAGGATTTACAAAGCAGAAAAGGAATGTTGGGAAGATGGTGAAATAGTAAATCATATTGACAGGATTATGTATATCGTATAAAGTTGAAATTGGCGATCAATTAAAATCAAGATATGCCAACGAAATAAAAAAAAAACTAAGAGATTTCCCTACGGAAATACATTTGATTGCGATCCATTTGACCAGTCAACTCCAATTGTAACTGTTCGAAAACAGCGTGTTAGTAAAAGAAAAAGGATTCCAAGGAAAGTGTTAAAAGTGAACCCCCCAAAAAGGAAATATGTGTTCAAAAGAGAATGCGTATCTTAAGAGAGGGGTGTTGTGAAGTAAGATGACCAACCTTCTCTATATTAATTGTTGAACATAGACGCGTCCATTCACTATAAGTAGGACGTATGCTTACAGCAACGGGGGTTTCAAAGTGGGTCGCATGCATTGCCACACTGAATATTCTCTATTATTGTCTTATTAACCCGCGTTCTTCGTGTGATTAAACCTTTTCTTCACTAAACTTTCGTTCCATTGTTTAACATTTTTATGTCATTTCTCGAGAAAAAATGTGTAAATCCAGAAACACTCAGCCTTTATGTAGCGAAAGAAAATGAAATAAATTCCCAGATACTGTTACTCGTCATTACATGTTTATGTATATTTGTTGTTCTCTTCTTAACAGACATTTTTATAGATTATAAGTTTTGGCAACACGCGTTAACACTGTTGCAATCTTCACAGTATTTAATATTGTTGAAGTTATCGCTAATATTTTTGTTGAGATTTACAAACTTTACGTTTCGTTCAATTCCGCAAACCAATCGATAAAATTTGAATAAGCTGATTTGTTTTAAAAACAATTAGACAAAAACCCACATCACAGTTCAATAATTTCTTTAATTTAATTTTATAAGATTTCATGTTAAACAATTTTTAAAAAAAATTTTTTTTTCTCCTTTTTAGCAACGAAGAATAAATTCATAAATTCTTAGGATTTCTTACTCTCGATCATGCAATATACAATTGGCCATGTGTAAATATTTCTTTCAGGAGCCAAATTCTATCCTTTTCAAGTGTTTAGCCTTGAAATTTGTTTATAGTTCTCGCAAACGCAGGGCAAAATGGAGTCTAGATTCCTGTATATATAAAACTTAATGAAAATATATGCAAAAAAAAAACAATATTGGATTTTTATTAAATAAGTATTTGTTATTTTAATCATAAAATTGTTTTTAAAATAGTGCAACTATGTTAAATAATAAAACTTTTAATTTTTCAAATAAATTAATGAAAATTTATTGTACTAAGCTACGCACCCGAGTAAAACCGTCTGTACTTTGTACCAAAATTTGGTTTCGATTGTTCAATGTATGGCTATTTTAGAGCATGTGCTGGACAGACTATCAGAAGTTATAGAAATTTATATATAGATAGATTTAATATAAAATTTGTTTTACATAGTTATTTCTTTATAATATAGTAAATAATAAATATTGCATTGTAGTTGGTTCATCTATTTTTATAATATTGTGGATATAAAATTATTCTTGTAAATAAACAATTTTAGGATAAAAACTACGACAAAATGGTAAACGAAAGAATTCATCTCAGCTTAGCTTAAACATTGGCTACAGCTACTTCTAAATCAATAAAAGACTTAATTAATAGAAAACAATAAGCTAGAGATTAAAGGAGGAATTTACTCTATTACAGGTAGTCATTGTTACAAGTAATACATAGGAGAAACCTCAAGGAATTTAAATAAAAGATTATATTAATAAAAAAGGGATCTTTTACAAAACAACACATTAAATGCATTAGTTACTCACTGTAATGAGTCTGACCATAATTTTGATTTAAAAAATGTTACTCTAATAAAAAGAGAAAGTAATTTACTAAGACGAAAGTTTATAGAAAGTGCTTTAATCGCTAGATCACATAACCCAGGTTCTTCCAATATTCCAGCTTTCTTGGCATATCTATGCTCAAAATGTGAAATATTTGATAACAAAAGTGATAGAAATATGAACAAAAAGAAAAGGAAACTAAATGAAATCGGTCAGACTATATAACCAAAACAAATATTAAAAAAAAAAGAGAAAGGTTAGATTTAAATCTAAAATTCTAAGCTCCCCCTCTTCTTCATGTGCATGTGTAGTCGCATCAACGCAAACATTTTAGTCTGATGAAGTCCTAAAGGACGAAACACGTCACACAAAAACTTTTCCCACTTTGTCATAATTTTTCCCCGCTAAAATTGTTTTTGGTGTATAAATTTAAATAAATAATTTTTAATTCTTTTGTTGTTAATTCTCGAGAAAAAGAGAATTATATAAAACCAATTTCATTTGTTGAGTTTTATTAAAATTCTAAACATACGTTTTATTTAAAAAAAAAACAAACAATACAAATTGCCGAGGGAGTTTAGCAGTATCAAGGGGAAAAAAAAGGTCCCTTTTGAAATACCGATTTTAGCGAGTACTTTTGTTAAACTTTGCTGCATTATATTTCTAAAATAGTTATGTCTTTATAGAAATTATATTTTATTTAACCCACAAAAGATATTGTAGCCCGGGCAACACCGATTAACCATTTTTTATTTCAAAATTTTCATTTCAAAAGTTTGATCGGTTCGATAATATCAAATTGGCAGTTGATCTAAAAAATAATCGTCATTCTATCGTTATCTGGTGTAAGGAATGGCTTGTTCATTTTAACGCCTCAAAAGCCAAACTGCTCTCTTTTAATCGTCTGAAAGAACCCTTTTTACCCCCCCTCTCCAACAGCTTTTTTGCTAACCTCCACGGGAGTGACTCATTGCTCTCGGACTAATGTCTTCTGCTGACATGAATTTGAAATATTATATTGAACCAATTGATTGGTCTGCTACTAGCAAATTTAGTTCCCTGTGTCATGCTAGACATTTTTGTCGTTTGTATTTATCTTTACAGTGGCGGGAAAGTGACTGAAGCTGAGAAACCAGGATGGGACCAATACTATGGCTGATTCTTCTTTGGATTTTATCAAGGACCTCCAAATATATAGCAGGATCAAAGGGGAGGAGTGTAAACCGGACGATAGGCGAACCTATCTACTCCTATTGAGGTAAAAAATAAATAGTAAATATAATTTCAGAGTTTGAAAGTATTTATAGAAAATGCAGAGGGAAGCTGTTTTACAGCAATGGGAAAATGACTGAAGCCGAGATGCCTGGTCAGGACCGATGATATTGCTGATTTCTTCTTTGGATTTTATCAAGGGTCCATACGTGGCTGTAATATTCTAAGCATGGACGAATGGTAGACTTATAGATATGTAAGATAGATTCTGGAGAGAAAAATCGCATTGAACGGCACAGTGAATCAACTTTCTTGGTAGATGACCTAGCAATGGAAATATGAGAAAAATGACATTTACAAGAAAAGTGTCTTGTTGAGGAGAAATGACAATAAAATGTCTAAATAAATTGAGAGAAAAATAGGTAATAAACGGCGTAAATATTTCGTTTATCACCAATAATTTATGTTTAGACGTTAAATTTGTAAGAAAAGGCAAGATGTGTTCTTCTTTATGCTCATTGCGAAATGATATTAAAGCCTCTGTTTGTGTTCGGTCGTCTGAAACAGTCAAACAGAAATGTAAGAAACATTTTTCTCTCTTATTTTTGTACTTACCTCAACATAAACGCGAGAAATTACAGTTAAAAACTCGATTTCTATTTTAAATTTCAATGGAATTTAATATTTAAATACAATTGACCTCTTCTTTCTTCGCTTCTTTTCTCTCGCTTCTATGAGGTATTTTTCACCACGCCCACGTCGCTACCGAATGTGGCACAAGGCTAAGGTTTAAAGTGTGTTTAACAGCAATACCGTGGAAAAATTGTTCAAGTACCGTCGGCATTTGCCTTTTTGGGGGGACGCCTCGGGCGTAGGTTTATGACGGATGAAGGAAAACTTGCACAGGGAAATGACCCCCTGGGGCTTGAGCTAATATTATTTTGAAACTTTCCCGGCAAAGGCCAAATCAGGTCTCAAATAAATGAAAAATAAACTAAATGAGCACACGAAGTCTTTCTAACATTAAAAAAAAAAAGAATCGTCCTGGGTCTGACGATAAACTGCAGCAACAAGGCCTTTGATCAGAAGCTTTTGAGGAGTGTAGAACCACCTCTTAATTGCTGGTGCTCCCAGGTCCACCTTGATCCGTGGTTGTAGCACCTGTCCGGGTCCTAGCTATGGGCAAATAGTTAACACTCCAAAAGGGGTCAAAACACTGTGAAAGTATAAAAATAGATTTTAATACCAAACAATACTTTTTAAGAAATTTTTTTATCAGCAATACATTTTGGAAAAAAAAATTACAAGTAATAATTTTTTGGAAAAAAAAAATATTACTAGCAAAAAATATCTTGTCGACATTAAATAGTTATTTTCCAAGCGTAGCTTAGATGTGGCACAAGGCCGAAAGTATGGGGCATCTAGTGAGGATCGAACTCACTCTTCAGTTGTAACTGAATTAGCGAGACAAGCTTGCTAACCATTACACCAAGCTGAGGTGCCCTTGTCGGCATTAATTGCCGTAAAACAAATTAAACAAAACCAAACAAAAAAGTTTCAAATCATTTTTAAAATATAGTTTATCATAAGAAGAAAATATAATTAGTGAGCACGATTCTCACCGGGTGTTTCAAACATTTGAATGTTTAATACATCGAATGAACGATACAGTGTTTTATTCAGGTTTAGTTCAGTAAGAAGCTATTTTTCAGCGCACTCACGTCGCTACCGAATGTGACACAAAGTAGAGGTTTAATATATTAATATATTTAATATTTTTAAAACTTCCCTGGCATATGCTAGACAAAGTAGGATTCTTTATTTTTAGGGACGGAAAATTTAATTATTACTGTTAAGACAGTGGAACAGTCCATTAAAAAAAATTATCAATAGATATCATTAATGAGAGTTTATATATGTGTAGTTGGGTGTATTTTATATATATATATTTCAATATGAAAATATTTCATGATATATATATATATATATATATATATATATATATATATATATATATATATATATATATATATATGTGTATATGTGCGTTTGATTTGTGTATTTTAATGACATATATGTCTATAAAATGTATTTTAAGATATATATAAAATGTATTAATTATGTATTTTAAATATGAATATCTAGAAAAGGTGTATTTTATGATATATATATATATAATTCAATTGGACGTATTTTATTATGTATGTGTGTCAATAAAACCAATTTATTTTATGATAATGTCTTTAAATGTATTTATATGTCTAGAAATGGCGTAAAGCATGAACTATATATTCAATATGAGTGTATTTCATTATATATATATATATATATGTGTGTGTGTGTGTGTGTGTCAATTTTGATGTTTTTGATGTGTGTATTTTATGATATATATGTTATATTTTGTATTTTAATGATATATATGTCTATATTTATTTTATTTTATGAAATATATGTCTAGAAAATGTATTTTATGATGTGTATATCTAGTAGGGTGTATTTTATGATATATATGTCTATATGGGTGTATTTTATGATATGATATCTAGAAGGGTGTATTTTATGATATATATGTCTAGATGGGCGTATTTTATGATATATGTGTATAAAAATTCATTTTACTGATATGTCTTTTGGATGTGTATTTATATGTCTAGATAGGCGTATTTTATGATATATATATATATATATATATATATATATATATATATATATATATGTGTGTGTGTGTGTGTTTCGTGTTTAAAAGAGTATATTTTTATGATATATATCTAGAAGGTTCTATTTGTATATGCATTGTACGATATTATTTTTGAATTTGAATATGTAAGCTTACACATTTGTTGCGTGATATTTTATGGCAATATTTATCTATCAATTTATTTATTTATTTTCCATGTTTTATTTTATGCTATTTTTATTTTGAATTAATTTTTCCATATCGAATTTTATTATTTATTTTTATTTTATAATTTATTTTTTGTTTTTATTTTATCCTTTATTTTTATTTACTTTTTTTTAATGGACTGCTAGTGATCTTAACAATAATTAAAAAACAGTAATTTAAATTTTACAACGGTTAGTTTTCAATTAGTAATTGAAAATCCGAACATGCATAAAACGGCAAGAAATAATAAATACTTTTTTAATAATTTTTATATCTGTTCTTTTACATCGTGCCGTAGCGGTTGTTTACATACACCACGCCCACAAAATACTCAATAGCCATTGGATAGAAAATAAGCACTATTTTCTATAGGACAATTTATGCATCTCATGAGCCACATCAAATTTTCTGATGTTTACTTTGCCAAACCTGATTTAGAAAAAAAAATCAGTGATTGGTTGATTTTTGACCAAAAATATAATATAACACTCCTTTCAATATTTTCCCCGCTCTTGTTCCTGGAGCCTAATCAGAAAGTATAAGTAACACGAAAATCAAAGAACAGTAGCAGAAACAGTAAATCTCCAGAGCTCAACCACATACGTGAATTCTCATTCTTCTACTCACACACACAGACACAAAATTACAATTGCACTACGCTGTGAACTGTCTGTCCAAAAAGCCAAATAACCAATTCAGAATTCTATCATTCTTTTGTACAACTTTCTCGTACTTAAACTCAGTTATCACATTGCTGAACTGTGAACATTTTAAAAAAGAAAGTTCTTTTAACACATATTTACAATCTCATATCAGTACAAATAACTATTTCCTCTTTCTTAACTTTGTTTCACCAAACACAATTGTTGTACTATCTTGTTTTTTCAATACATGTTATTGTTGATTACTGAATAATATATTGTTATTCCTTCTTTGTGTTTCTTTGTAAAATTTAAATGTGATGTGCTAATCAAAAAAAACCTTCACCAAAGCCTTTCTTAAAATTTTATACCAAATCTCATTAGCACGCCACAGCGCAATTTTATTACCACTAGCACTCATTGTGCAATATCTTATGCTTATAATATTATAATATATATATATATATATATATATATAAATTAATTGATTTAAAAATATGTTTTTTTCCGCTACACAGTTCTAACCATGTTTCAAAAATGGAAGCTAAAAGCTCTGAATTTAATTTTGTAATTAAATTAAAGACATTAGTTCCATTTCATCCTCAAGCGAATTTTGGAGTAACTTTTAAAAATTACTGGGTTTTAAAGACACAGCTAAAATCATAATTCATTTTTCCAAGGTTACAGATAAATCTATTTTTCTAGACAAGGGTGTCTGCGTGTTTTCAATATGTCTATATTTTAATGTATCAGTTATTGTTACGTTTTGGTAGTGGGTAGGGATGTATTTTTCAATGAAATCTAACATCCGTTAAATGCATGTCGTCTGGATTTTTTTTTTTTTTTTATATTGTTAACGGCAAAAATTCTTACGGCATTTTTTTTTTTTTTATATTTAAAGATTTTTTTTGGGGGTGTTTAGGTTAGAATACCTTTTATTTAACTACGATTTGAAATATTTTTTCACTTTTCATTTTATTATACTATAATTTTTTAAGAACAATTTAATTGTAGTTAGAATCCCTTAAAGTTTGTAGAATTATTTTCACATCAAGTATATTAATTTTTTAAAATTTTATATTTAAATATTACTAAAGTAAAATTTTCATTTTTCTGATTTAGTAAACTTTATTTATTTATTTAATTACAGTTTAAAAAAAGAAGTTTAGGTTAGAATTCATTTTAATGTACTACAATTTTAATTACAACTTTAAAATATTTTCATTTTATTATTTTTTTTATAGACTATATTTCATTTAATAGAAGTAAATTAGTTACTACAGTCAGTAAAATTATTTTCAACATCAAGTATATTTATATTACAATTTTTAAAAATTTATATTTAAATATTTTTTTAAGTAAAATTTTTTTTTACATTTTAAAAATAGCTAATTTATTAGAATTTATTTTTTTTAATTACAATTTTAAAAGAAGTTTAGGTTAGAATTCATTTTAATTAATTTTTACAATTTTAATTAAAACTTTAAAATATTTTCATTATTAGTTTTTATAGACTATATTTCATTTAATAGAAGTAAATGTATTTTTCTTATTAATTTTTTTTTATGAAAACAGTAAATGTAATAGAATTATTTACAGTATATAAAATTAATATTTCATGTTAAATATAAGTATGTATATTACATGATACTATTTTTTTAAATTTTTTTTTAAATATTATTTAAGGAAAATTTTTTGACAATGACGGCATATAATAGCTATTTCATTTCTCTGATTCAGTAAATTTTATTTTTTATAAACTTAGTAATATATAGTTTCTCATGTATGCAAAAAGGACATGGGTCGTTTAATGACCTACATATTCTAGCTTTTCTTATTAACTTCCATTTTACTGTAGGTGTTTTATTTGATTCTTTTAGGTGCCAGAAGTATTTTCGATAGAGATGTTTGATTTTATATTTATTTATCCTAAATGAAGTTTGATGTTGGTTGAATCTTTTTTTTTTAACTCATGGCTAGTGCAACCTATATATATTTTTTATGTTTTCAGGAGTTTCAATCGAAGAGATATTGCATTGGTATACTAATGATTCAGTACAACATTTATTTTGTAGAGGGCAGTTTTGAGGGTTTCTACAGTTACATAATTTTTTTTATTTTCATCAGTTTTTTATTTTTATTTTTCCATTGTCTAAAATTTTTTTTTTTTTGGTATAAGTGTTTATTTAAGATATTAGCATTATGATTCTTAATAATTTTTCTAAGTTTTCAGTACAGCTGTAACTCAATTTTAGTGTGTTTTTTATTGAAAATAGTACTTAGTTTACTTTCACTAGGAAAATGCTTGACTATTAATGCAAAATTTTTGTCCTAATTTGTTCTTTACCATTTGGTTGTATGGGGGCGTATACCAAATTATTTTTCCACATCTGTTTTTTCTATGTTTTTCATTTTCATTTTTTTTATATAAGTTAGTTTTTTGGTTTTTTGTAGCCACTCTCTTTTTTAGAGCCTTATTATAGGAATTAATATGCTCATCGAAAATCTTGTCATTTGCTGAATTTGTACTTATTCGTTTACTGATAGATAACGGTATATGTTTAATTATAGTTGGGGGTGATTTGATTTAGGGTGTATATATATAAAAAATTGGTATTGATAAAAAGTTTTATAAGGTGTGTATGTATTTTATTTAATCTAATGTTATATTTCAAGGAAGTTCACTTTTTTTTATTTAGTGCTAACCGTAATTTTTAAGCCCATGCTTTCAAATTCTTTATATAATACCTTTCTAATTTTATCTATTTTGAAGTTAGTTGAGTTTCTAATAACCATAAGGCCATCGTCTCTATACAAACCAATGTCAGTTATATTAATATCACGGTGCGCTGTAAGGCTGTATAATATAAAAAAACCTATGAGATAAGAAGACTCAGCTGAGTCTAGTGATCCCATTGTGATGTCAAAGTGGTCATAAGAATTCTTTAACCATTGCTCACCTTTATGTATCAGTACCGATTTTTTCGCATTTACAATAATGTTCTTTTCTTTATCTGTAATATCAGTATAGTGCGTGGCAAAGTCCAACGCATTCATAAATAGTTCTTTAGATATTGATTGGTAATAATTATCAATGTCAAACTGCATTAGTGTACAGTTGTTTTTTCCTTTTAAGTGAGTAAACCAGTTTATCACTTCCTTGGTATTAATCCAAAGTTTTAGGCTTATTTTTTCTTTAATTTGTATATTTACCCTTTCAAGGATCATTTTACTTATTTTTCCGATCTCCGGTCTTGTAGGATTTATTATCCTTGTAGTGGGATTAGCCTCAAAATCTGGTTTATGGTCCTTTAAGGTGATGTAGCATTCTTTTTGATCTAGTTGACCTACTCTATCACTGATCATTAGTTTATCAGTGATTTCCTTACTTCTAGTATTGATATTCTGAACTATGTTGATGTCATTATTATTCGCTTTCTTGTAGTTCTTGTTCAAGTCCTTATTTATTAGGTCGTTGTATTCTTTTATGGATGTTTTATAAAAAAAACAGTTTAGTCGGATTTTACTAAAATTTTATCTGTAGCATTTATATCCTTTATAATCTTATCTAGGCGTTTCTGAAGTAGCTTTTCTTTTCATGGAAATTTATGTTGTTAATATTTCAGTATACACTTTCATGATACAAAAATTATAAATAAATTGCATGAAATTAACATTTAATTTACAAATGCTTTTCCAACATTATTTTTATACGTTTTATTTCCTGTCAAGTATGCTTTTAATCTTCGTGAACATAAGGCTAATTTCTAATGCTATCATGGGAGTGAGATATATAATTTAAATCGAATTTTTAAAACGTAGATGTTTCTACCTCGTCTACAAAAACGAGAGACGGAATTGTTAAAAATAAAATTTCTGAAAGCATATTTTTGAAAGAATAGTTTTTATTTTTTCATATTTGCCGATCAGATTTTGGCATTTTAATCTCTCGTCTTTCTATTTAAATTCTAACAGCTCAGTGAAGAAAAACACTCTGTTCACATTCAAAGCTTCGAAAAACCAAACTAGTGACATTCAACCATTGCCGATCTGACCCCAAATTTCACCAATCTTGATGAAGAGATATTCCTCTTCCCTCAGAGCGACCTCGTGCCTTGAACGCCTAATGGGACTTAAGCTCAACCCACACCTCAAGCGGAACTTGTACATACGATCAATCGCTATAGATGCTGGAAAAATGGCTGGTTCCTTGTACCGCTGCAGCAAGTACCTGACTCCATTACAAGAGACTGTTGCTATTTATGAGTGGGAGCTGTCCAGTGTTCACTTTCCAGTCTCGATAGAGTCCAAAAGTGTCTCCGCGTCCTTGTGGGTGATGAATTATTTTCTACCCTAGAATTTCTTTCTTTCTTACAGACGAAACGTCGCTGCTCAACCCCAATTTCCATTTCCTATTTCAAAAAGTGTTCAGAAGAATTGCATTTCTTAGTTCCACCAGTTTTAACTTACACGGTTAAAACCTGCTATGCCACGCCTATTGTAGCGAACCAGCCTCATTCCATTCCGTTGGTGAGATGTAAATTCCACCCGAGCAGCATCTTCGCACATTCCGCTGCTTTGTAAAACCGACCACCGAAAGTATGCTCCCCCGATTACTACAATCAAGTCTAAGGTTAACCGTTATCTTCCACACATATCAGAATAAGCAGTTTGGCCATTAAAGCCATAAAGGAAGCGATCAGTAAGAAATAAATTCAATTCTTGGATAAGAGATAAAACCCCTGCCACCAACGATACAAGAATTAATCCATCATTCTGTAACCCGCTATGTCGAGTAGCTCTTGGGCCGTGTACAGGGTGAACATCATTGTAAAAAAAGTAAAATACAACAGCAAAAACTTACTCTACACAGATAGGGTGATGGTACAAGGGGAATAACTCTGGCAAGAAAACAACCGCCAACCTAAAAAACCGAGATGTTTACAACAATCACATTTTTAGAGAATATATATTTTTTAAATCATTTCAATTTAAATAAAGGCAATTGATCCACTAAGACGCAAGGGTTTTATGATTGTTGGAGAATTTTATTTTTTGTAAATTTAAAAGAAAGAACAATAAACGAACAAGAATTAAGAAGACAAAAGATAACGATTGATGTTGCATTTAAAATTTTTGAAGATCAAAGTTGTCAGGAAAGCAAGAAGCTAGAAGAAAGTTCCACAAACGAGAAGTATCCAGAAAAAAAATGTTAGCATAGAACTTACGGTTACATGTAGCGATTTCAAGTATAAAATGATGAATTCTTGTCACCAGTCGAGTACTGCGATTAAATTTATAAAGTCTAGGTACCATCGAGGAAAGTAATATTTATTTTTTTAATACAAAAATGTGGCACAATTCTTGGATACGAGACGAGGCCGACGATGGCGAAGTAGACGGGTCCATTCATAAAAAAATAAAGCGTTTTTTAATTTTTTCCCAAGCAAGGCGGGAAGCTACTAGGACGCAAGGGGTTAACAGAAAATTTAGAGCAAGATCAGATATAGATATATAGAGAAAAGGATGAGGAGAAGGATAGTGGTTAGATCAAGGAAACTGGAGATGTCGATTGACATTACATTTGAATAGTTGGAGATTATAGCTCTCAGGGAAACTGGAATAGGGAAGGGAGTTCCACAGGCAAGAGGTGCGAGACATGAAGCTATTGGAATAGAAGAGACGGCTACATTTAGGAGTTTCGACAGTGAAGGGGTGAGAGCGGGATGCCAGACTCGTAGTGCGCTTGAACTCATGAAGTCTGGGAACCAGCGAATGAAGCTCCACGGAGCAATTGCCATGAAAGTATTTATAAAACAGACAGAGAGAGGCGACGGCGCGTCTGTGAGAAAGTCACTGTAGACGAGATGCCAGAACAGGGCCAATTATATTGCATATCCGTTTCTGGAGCCTATCAAGAACCCCGAGGCAAACAGAAGGGGCACCAGACCATATATGGCAGCAATACTCCATGCAAGGGTCGAAAGAGTGGAAAAATGAAGTCTTAGTATTATTTCGACTTGTAATCGAATACTGATTTTTATGATGATATATATTTTATTCTAGACTTTATTGTGTCAAGTTGAAGATTTAAAATTATTTAAAGGTTTATTTTGATTTGAAAGTCTAATGAGGTTTCTAGTCAGTATCCAATAAAAAAAGAATCTTCATCCAGTCGGTGAGGCTTATTCCACACAGACATGATAACTGGACAAAGGGAGATAACTCTTGCAAAAAAGTATCAAAAACAGAAAAATTAGTCACCTAAGAAGACAATCGTAATATCGTTTCTCTTTTTATATAAAATTATATTTGTTATTTATTTCATTCGTTTCAGTTGCATTATTTGTATTCACAAGAACAAAAATGATAGATCAATTAATAAACAAAAATATATCATATTCGTAAAATGTGACGTTTTTTTAAAATCAGAGTAAAAACTGTCATCAATTCACTTCTCTACAATTCCCAGTCCTTTGTAGCTCTTAGTAAAGTTTGTCTTTTCGTTTCTCTCTTAATCCCTCTTCTAGAAACCTTCTTCTTCTTCTTCTTCTCCTCCTCCTCCTCTTCTTCTTCTTCTTCTTCTTCTGCAGATTCGGAGGACCAATAACCTTGATAATGGTTAAAACTAATAGCCGAAAGCAACCGGTCATACAAAATATTCGGACACTTTATGTCCAGAAAAAAAAAAAAATATAAAAAAATAAAAGCTTAACTGCAGTAATATTTCTGTTGTCTTTAATGAAACCCGTATAAAAGAGGGTTGCTGCCCAAATTCACCAATTTATATATATATATATATATATATATATATATATATATATATATATATGTATTAAAATATATGGATATAGATCCGACGGTATGAAGAAAAATATATACGGAAAAAACAAAAAAAATCCTTATATACAATTAAAACAGCATAATTGTATATAAGCATTTTTGTTTGTTTTTTCTGTATATATATATATATATATATATATATGCGTGTGTGTGGGGGGTATTTTGGGAAGCAAAAGTTTGGGGCCAACTACATAAAATGACTGCAGTTTTATTTTATTAAGAAGTTGATATTGTTTAGCATGATTCCTTCTTCATTTATGATCTGTTGACGCTGATGATTTGTTATAAAGGAATAAAGTTTTGCTGCCGACACTGGAGTTTGAACACAGATCACCAGAGAGCAATCACGGGCGATCCCATTTTGAATAAGTAGATTACGTGACGGTAAAGGAAATGTATATATATAATAAATTAGCATGGCATCTCACCATTTCTATTCTATTCTCTATTACTATACGGATCACTTTTTCCACACTATTGTATTGACGGCATAAATCAACCCACAGATTTTTTTTACTTTACGAATGTGTAAGCAAACAAAAAGCAAACAAGAAAATAACAATAACTTTTCATAACAGGTACAATATTTATATTTATAAATAACAACAGTTTTACAATAACTATTAATATGAGTTACTTCCCTTTGACTGGGCTAAAGTCTCTTTACTAATAAAATATTTTTTTACCTGAGCTCACAAAAAGCTGAATTATCTTGTCGTTCAAAATGTTCACTGAAAGAGAGTTTAAAGAATCTTGTAAAGCTGGAAATATGTTGATAAACTTTTAACTTCAAAGAAGTTGGAGGAGTGAATGTTCCGTAATGTCTAATTTGTTTTCGTTGCTCGTAGTTGAAAGTATTGTTCGTAATTGTTTGTACTTAAGTTTCGTAAGACTCAATAACGTAATTGAATGTAAGAGGACTTGAGATTCTAACTTTGCACTTCGCTGCAGTCATGATACAAGCGTCGTGAACTCGTTTAGCAAATTCTAGTTGTCGTAAATTCTCACTGACTGGGTTCGCTCATACCTTCAATTTATATGTTTTTTAATCACGTGACAGGATCCTGAGAGCATTGTTTTTTCGTCAGGTCAAAAACTAGGTTGACGTTATTCGGACGAAGGGGTGAGCAGGTAAATTGTATTTTTTGATATTTGTTAAGCACTCAGAAAGCGCCTTACAAAACTCAGTCTGGAGCCTGATATGTTTTGCGTTGCTTATTGAGAACAATGCACGTCAAGATATACGAGATAATTTTAATATTTATTGTCCAATGAGAAGTTTAGGTTTTCAGAAAACATGTATGAATCTGTGATCCGCTTTTTGCACGAAAATCGCCATTGATGAAAAAGTGGTAGCGGAAAGCTAAACTATCTTTTAACTTTATAATGTTTCTATGCTATTTCTCTATTCGGATCACAATTCGGTGGTTACTTTTTCAGCGAATATCATCGAACAAGTACTATTAGTGCGAGTGTTATACCGAAGGCATCTGACACCAGTATTGTTCAACGGTGTTACTATAGTTGTATTTGCGATTACAAAGTCTCTACTACAACGAGCATTACGAAAGTGGCAACGTGTGTTGGTTGATAGCACACAAAAAAGAAAGAGGAAGAAGGTGAAGATTAAGTAATGAACAGAAAAAGACAAAGGAAAAAAATGAGGAACAATTTGGAAGGGGCGAAAAGAAGAAAAAGAAAAAAAGGCGCAATAAAAAAAAACAACAAATATTATCGAGCAAGTACTATTCGAGCGAATATTATTAAGCAAGTACTATTAGTGAGAGTGATATTCGAAGGCAACTGAAACCAGTATTGTTACTCTAGTTGTATCTGCGATTATAAAGTCTTTACTACAACGAGCATTAAGAAAGTAACAACGAGTATTCGTTGACATTACAAAAGTGGCAACGAGTGTTCGTTAACATCACAAAATGATTGGAAAATAAGTTGTTGCATTTTCGTAAGTGCCTTGTAGCAGAAGAAAAGCTGAAAAAAGGGCCATGCAAAACTACTGGGCCGATAAAACCCCTGAGATGATCATGTCATGATAATATGCACATTTCTAAGTAGAAGTTGTCCCATCTTGTTAACATGGTTGTAGGTTGTCTTGAAAGGTCTTTCTAGTTAAATACTAGCTTGCTCTTTTATACACTAAAATCTTGGCTAAAATTTCTGCTGAAACAAAATGAAAGTTGTGACTTTGAAGTATTAGTATATAGAAGGTGTACAGCGTTTGCGACAGCCTGGACATCTATATCGGGAGGGTATCTAATCAAAGTGTGAAATAAAAATTTAGTTTTCGAAATTTGAAATAAAATGTTTATTTCATCTGTTTTTACATATTTAAAATGTCTTCGTTTCTCACATGTCTCAGTACTGGGCCTTATACCCCCCCACACCCCACTAGTTGAGTTTTAGAGGTACACAATCAAATAGTTGGCCTCGGGCGTCACCAAACCACTCATACATCTTCACGCCATTTCTTTGAAGGGGAAGATGACTCAACAAGAGACAACAAGGTAGCTGGGTATTTCTAAGACATCTAAAGAATTTTGCTACTACTAAATGTGTTTTAAGCTCAAAGAAAACAGAAGACCGCAAAAGTTAGACAAGAAAGATGAAAGAAAGAATTAGAGAAACAATTCGGGAAACAATTAACATCCAGTCGAGTGAAAATTGAACGCAGTGTAGTACGCAAAAAAAAGAAAAAAAGAAAAAGAAAAAATTGAACGGGTGAACCCCCCCTCCCAAAACCATCGGAATAGACGATTCAAGTAGTCGTCAAAAGAATATCTAACAAGGGATGCTGACTTGTAGCGAAAATTAGTTTTTAGTGATGAATACAAAATAAATTTACATTCTACACTATTTACATTATTCGGACTATCATCCTTATCTCTGTTGCCATATTTATCACAACGTTTCGGCCTTTGTACGCACCGGGCCTTCTTCAGGTGGTTGGAATGTCGAACTAAACCCTTTATTTCGCTAGTTGGGGTTGACTATTCTAGTTCCACATGCCATGTCTAATGGCTGTCAGGTATCAGTTATCTCCTGTTAAATCCCCTCTCCAAGTTCTCCACTGCCTTAACAAGGTATTGAACACACACTCCTTGGGCCCTGTCACTGAATCTAACTAATGCCTTTATTCACTGTGCCATATGCCCTTGAGAACATCTGTGTATGAATTTCTGAGACTTATAAACTTAATGGCTCCAGCAACTATTTTTACCAGTGCTCACAGTGGAATTTTTGCTGTTATCATTGCATGTTTTTTTTTTTTTCCAGAGCTCATATTGCAATTTTTACTATTATTATTGCTTTTCGCTGGCACTCCTTATTACTGGTTCCCATATTGTATTCATTTCTATACTTGGTCGGCTCAGGAGATTTTTGTTGCCTAGCATATGTGCTGTTTTCTTAAGTTTACGAATTTTCCAATAATGTTCTTTGTCTATGATCTCAACGGCCGAAACGTTCTGATAGATATGGGAACAAAGATGAGGACGATAGTCCGAACAATGTGAATAGAGTACATAATACCTCACCTCAGAAATATAAACAGTTACATTTTAATACAAGAGAATATATGAAAGTCAGTAGGAGAAATGATGTAGACAGTAAAACTTGGTGATCGACACGTAATGGTAGAAGATAATTGGTAAAAGTTTATAGAAACAGTGAAAACTCTATAAGTTTATTAGGGTCTAATCTTCTGCCAGACTGTGAAGATGGGGAAACATTTCACCATGACGATCCTCCTTGCCACACATCACGGGCAACGAAAAGGTTTCTTGTTGATGAAGATGTTCAGCTTTTGGAGGAGTGAGCAGCACAAAATCTTGATTTCAATATAATTGCACCATTCTGGTGGGAACTGAAGAAAATAGTGCTCCAACGAAAACTACGTAATCTCCAAGAGTCTAGGGATTACTGCCAAGAAGAATGGGAAAACAATTCACAGTGAGAAAAATTGGAATTTTTTCACTCAATGCCATATACAATTGAGACAATTATTCGAGCCACCGGCAGAAGCATAAATTACTAACGCCATAATACTTTAACATTTTTGAGCAACGAGTTATCCATCAAAATCAAATTCACGCGATTGCCTTCGTCAAACTCTCTTTGATTCATAGCCATCTCCGCCACCAGGGGAAGAGAAAGAGATCAGGAAGAGGATTCCAGCCCCCCCTCTTCATAATGCAGGGGGCACTCGACTTACGCCGGAAATCTCTTCCTAGGGCGCGACGTAACCTGATTTTCGATGTAGGTCGGAACTCACCTACATAAGCACCCACGAGTCCGCGCCTTACGTTTGGAAGCCATAATGAAGGACAAAAAGTTCCCCACTAAACGACATAAACAATGCCGTCTTCCTTTTGTACCGCCGCGTGACGTCGTATAATAGTATGGGAGATGGCGCCGTAACCACGAAACGCCGTACGTCGAGTCCGACGTAACCCGAGGACCTTCTATTCAGGAAAATACTTGTTGACAACACCAATATACTACACCACGAAAATATTACACGAAAACTTCAAATTCTCGAGGCCCTCTAAATCAAAATCAACAAAACCAAAATTCAACAAAATCTATTATGAATATAGCAACAACATATTAAAATGCATATAACATTTAATGCCATTTTATATATCTACCATCTTCGAGATAGCTCCCTTAAATTGAAACGCTAGTTTAAAAAAAACAACAAACCATAACTACAACGGATGAATTTTGATTTTAAAATAATTACAGAACACGTTTGAACATGTTTTTAAAAAAAGTTACCATCACAACGGAATGCAGATTATATCGCAACTAAAATAAGTATGTCTTTGTAATTTATTCCTGAAGATGATCTTGGAAAAAATCGAAAGTGCCTTCCTTGATGAATTTCATGTTAACATCAAGAAAATGATTAGACAACTGGAAAGGACTAGTATATATATATATATATATATATATATATATATATATATATATATATATTACAAATATTCCAAATAAAAGTTCGTATATTTTTAAATAATTTATAATTTTAAAGACCAACTTAATTTATGGACACCTTAAATATGTGTGTGTGTGTGTGTGATGAAATGAATTAAGTCCGAAAATTAATATATTTTCTGTTTATACGTTAATCGAACCTGTATTCCTATATATAAAACATCATTTGATAAAAAAATAACGTATAAACAAAAATATATATTGAATAATTGTCGGTTTTAATCTCTTTCATTCTATGTTGTCAATGATTACGTTACGATACGTTTCGTTGGCAGATATGATCGATCGAGAAAAATCGTCGAAGATTGTGTGTTTATAAACAATAATAAATCTAGCTTCTCAAATGACGCTTTCTGTATAGAAATACAAATTCGACTTTTGATATTCGAAGGAATATGATGATCCCGACCGGAATTCGAACACCGCTCGCTGTTTTTTCGTTTGGAGCATTTAACTGCTACACAACCTGCATTTATTTACTAACATGTATCAACTTACTAAAAGCGAAAGATACCAAGTGTTTATGGTATTCAAAGTATATATATTAAAAAAAATTTTTGAACTATAAAAAAATGTTAAAAATTAAAATTTTTAGACACATTGGGTTGTATATTTATATTGTTGTTTTATTCAGAAGTATATATATATATATATATATATATATATATATATATATATATATATATATATATTTCAATAAAGGTGCAATTAATTTACAAATTCATGAATTATTCATACAAAAACAAATACAAAGGTTAATGATTTAATTGGCGAGAAATCCATCGTCGCAAACAATTCAAATAATATACAAAAACCCCGAACCCGTTATGAATGAAAAGATCCTTGTTTCTATAAATTTCTGCCGCATTAGTTCTTATTTTTACTACAAGCTTTCGTCTGTTCCTACAGACATCTTCAGGTATGGAATAGATGTTGTTCTTGTTTTTTCTCTTAGTAATAAGAGGACAACGAAAATATATGTATTGTTGTATCCGAAAAATGCTATTAGAAATGAGTTATTGTTTTTGGAGCGCGCAGTAGCAACGCTGAGTTTGATTTTAAATTTTTTTTTTTTACTGTTGTGCGTTCTTATACAAATATGGTGATGAACGAATTTTTTTTACTGGTAAATTTTCTGTCAAAAGTGGCATGAACTATATTGTTCAATAATTACAGTAATGTCGCACTTATTATCCAAAAGTTGCACTTGGATCAGTTATTTTAATTTCAATAAACGTGCAATCAATTTAAAAATTCATGAATTATTCACACAAAAACAAATGCAAAGGTTAATGATTTAATTGGCGAGAAATCCATCATCGCAAACAATTCAAATAATATACAAAAAAACAGAACCGTTATGAATGAAAAGATCCTTGTTTCTATAAATTTCTGCCGTATTAGTTCTTATTTTTACTACAAGATTTCGTCTGTTCCTATATACATCTTCATATGGAATAGATGTTGTTCTTGTTTTTTTTTCTTAGTAATAAGAGGACAACGAAAATATATGTATTGTTGTATCCGAAAATGCTATTGGAAATGAGTTATTGTTTTTTTAGCGCGCAGTAGTGAAAGTTTGATTTTTAAATTTTAATATTTTACAGTTGTGCGTTCATATATACAAATATTTGATGAAAACAATTTTATATATATATATATATATATATATATATATATAAATATATATAAAAAAAATAAATTAAAATTGATGGAACAAAAAAATGTTTGCCTGATTTAGCCAGACAATTTTTTAAACGTTAATAGTAAACAAAAATATTCCCAAAAAGTATTTACTTTTTTTTTTGGTAAAAGAAATATAAATTTGACTGAATAAAAGACAAGGGAGATAATTAAACTAATTCTAAATTTTCACTGGGAAATTTAAGCTCTTTTTTTTCATGGTAATTAAAACTTTAAAAGTTATTTAAAAAATTTTAATTATAAATTTTTAATGAACCGTTATTTTGTTTGTCCCTCTAAATAAATATTTGGACAAATTTGTTAATTTATAAAAATGTTATTATATTAAAAATGTTTAAATGTTAAGGTTGCTTTTATATAACCATGGACAAATATATATATATTTTCATGTTTTTAGAAAAAAAAAAGGAAATTTATATATATTTTTAACATCAGGAAGAAACAACCAAAATTACTAGGATCCATTTTTAGTTTAATGGTAGTTCGGAAAATTTAATCCTTACAGGCCCAAAAAGAGGCAAGAGTGACAGAGGAAAAAAATTGCATAATATATAAATACATGAGTAAATGAATGGCGGATCAGTGTTTAGATTCAATAACTTTCAGACAAAATTTATTAAGAGCTGCAAAGAACAGGAAATTGTGGAACACATGATTGCCTACACACTGAAGTGACACGGAACATAAAGAAGAAGAATATGGATGCAAGTCATGCATTGCTCATTAACTTTCTTCTTTTAAATTCTTCCCTTGCAACAGGCGGCAGATAATACTTTTGAGCCTCAACATAGAATTCACAAGGATATTTTGTTGAACTTGTTTAAAATGTTTTCTTCATTCATTTCCCCAATTTGTTTTGTACCATACAAAAATATTCTGCATTGTCAGAGATTTGGGATATTTTTTAATATATCGTTTGTTTATATTTTAGATTTTGTTGTTATTTTATTTATTATCATTATTCACATTCTAATAAGACAACTTTTTGTATTCCAGATTAAAATAGACAGATGTAAAAATTTTGAATATACTAAATACTTCTTTCCTAGCTGATTAGTTTGAAGAACGCAATCTGGACGGGAAAAATTTGGAACCTGGAAGTTTTAGAGATGGGCATCAAAATTTTCTTTCATAAATAAGATCTCACCTTCAGTCTCTGAGGAGAGACTTTTAGACAGCAAGGGACAAGACAAATTTCAAATGCAGGAACAAGAAGACATTTGACATTTAGAAAGGAACTGTAGCAAACGAAGATGTGAAAAAAAAGTCAAGCTTTGAATGAGAAATAAAAAAATTTTGAAATTTCTTTTTCAAAAAATCCTGCTGTTGGACAAATATGAACATAAAAAGAATATTCGGGATAAGGGATTCTTAACTAAACATCGATTCAATTTTTTTTTTATCCATGAATTTTCATGTTTAAAAGATCCTTTAAAGACGCAGGCCAAATATTTTATTTTGCGTTCACTTTTTTTCTTAAAAATTTTTTCTTTTTTTTCCTAATGAGTTTTAATTGTTTTTCTCATTTTGTCTTTTTTCAAAACCTTGTTTTTCTAGTAAAATATAAATTTTTTTTTTTTTTAAATAAAAAAAATCTTTTTATCTTCAAGTTGTTATCCTGCTTTAATAGGGACACAAAAGATAATTTACAACGAAACTTGTATTTGAGCCATTTTCGCATAAATAAATAAATGAAATTTTAAAATTTTAAGATGTGTTGTTTCCTTTGTTTTTGTATTTTTATTTTTTTTTTTTTTTTAAACCTGTTTATTCCGTATTTTTTTTGTACAAAACACAGAATTTATTGAATATTGTAAAAAAAATTTTTTATTTTTTTAGTTCAGTGTTATTGTTATCAAATTCTGTTTTTATTTTTTTTTTATGGTTTCACTTCAACTTTGACTTGTAAAAATCTTTAAACAAAGAGATAAAAAATGAATAATAAAATATATATATATTGAGATAAAAAATCATTCCTTTCACCTATTAAAAAAAAAAATAGTGTAAACCTATAAAAAAAAATAAAATAAATTTAATTCAATTATATATGCCCTGAATTTATTTATTTTATTTTTCCAATATAACTTTCATTTATCTGTACTTTAAGTTTATAATATCATCTTAAATTTTATTATCTATATATGTATCATTTGGACTTGTATGTTCAATTTGTAATATTCCATTTACCCTTTTTCTCCAAATTCGGACGAGTTGAGGAAAAAAGATGGAAAATAAATTTTGTGAGCTTTTATGTAAATTTTCGTTTATCATTTAATCAAAACCTTGAACATTGAAATTTTTTTTTGAGAAAAAAGAAAATTACTAAAAAAAAATACGAGCCTTGATGTAAATCATTTTTCATGAGCCTAATAAGGAAAAAATTAAAAATTCCAAAGGAGGATGAGGATATTAATTTAAAAGATTTCGTTTCTTTTTTATGCGTTTACAGCGTTCAAATAAGCAATGTCAAAATTTTTGCTTTTATAAAAAGACAAGAATAAAAAGAGAAAAAAAACAATTTGAAAAAAACTTTCTTTCAACAATCCAAGAAATTAAATTTTTCAAAAATATATTTTTCTTTTCTTTATTTTTATTTTTCATGCAAATGTTATATCCCTTTTAGAACAACGAACAGAAACATTTTACCTTCTGTTTGTTAATTTTTATCATCTTATTATTTTGTGTTGAATTATTTAATCTGTTCTATGAACATTTCATCTTCTATTTACAATTGTGAGTTAAAAACTAAATGGATATTTAAAAAATCTTTTAATTACTAATCCTGAAACGAGTTATCTTATTTCATTATAAATTTTAAAAAAATTTGTAAATTCGTAAAAGTTTCGTTATTTTTTTAAGCTTTATCTTTGTTTCTGACTTTTTAAAATTATTGTCATTGCCTCGAGAATTGAAATCCTTCATTAAAATTCTTTTGATACAAATAGCTAATTCAATTGTTCATAATTTTGTAAACACCGAAGCTTTTTCTAAATTTCTTTCTATAGATTCAATTACTTGTTAAAAAATACTTTCATATTATGGAAGCACCATTTTGGAAAAAAATAAATAAATACATTTTTTAATTTTGTCTGAGTATCGAATGTAACACCATTTCCGAAACAAAGGATTTTTTAATCATATCACAATACCTAAAGTTAGATAATACAACCAATTTCACTTTTGGTTCCGGCATCTAAAGATCGATTTTTATCGTGAATCTGAAAATAAAAGAACGGGAAATCAGGTTTTAGAATATTCCGCGATTTTTGCATTTAAATTTTGAATTGCAGAGAATTTCTTAACCACAGTTTTAAACATTCGGTCTGCATATGAACTTTGTAGAATAAAACGGACGGTTGTATATCGTTAGGTTTGTTAAAAAAAAACATAGACATAATTATTATCATTGTTTTAATTATATGCAGTCGAGACACCAAATATACTGACCATTCTAAATTGATCTATTTTTGATAGAAAAAATTTAAGAAGGTTAACAGGTGGAAAAAAATGTGAATGAGATCCAGATGAGGATCATTATATCAAAATTTTTCACCCGATTTGTTTATTTAATATCTCGTAGGAGCACCAGAAATGGGATCGATATTCAATGAGAAGACTTTACAAGGGATCAGGACCCAGTCCTAAACAGAAAACAAGGGATCAAAATTCCTCAAAAATGAATATATAAAAAATATCAATTTTAGTTGATTATTGGTTTCATATTATCTATATAAAGTAAATGTTCAAATTTTATTAACCGAAATTATAAATAAATAATAATATATATATATATATATATATATATAGAGTATTTAAGAGATTGAAAATATCTTAGAATAAAAGAAAAATTAGGTACACACACACACACACACACACACACATCTATCTATATATATATATATATATATATATATATATATATATCTGAAAAAAATTTATATATATATATATATATATATATATATATATATATATATATATATATAAGTTTATAAATACAGTGTCCAATTTAAAATATGATAAAAGTATATATTAAAAAATATACATAATATCTAAGCTCTACTTTTTAACACTACTCGGTTTTTAAATAGTTAAACAAAATAAACAATAAATATTTTATTTAGTAACTCTGAGTATATTGTCGATTTATATATATATATATATATATATATATATATATATATATATACATACATACATACACACACATAGACAGAGAGAGAGAGAGATATATATATATATATATATATATATATATATATATATATATATATATAAAAAAAAAAAACAGACCACTTTAAGGTACCATTATAATAATTTATTTCACCAGAGTCCTTTTAAAGGACGCCGGATCATCAGATAGCACTTCCAAAAATGAAATGAAATGAAATGCAAAATGAAATTAAAATTGATGGGTAGTGTAAGTTTTTGTAATTTAACAGAGAGTGTAAGAGGGATAGTTAAAGAGACATGGTAGAGTATAGGGAGGGGTTAATTTCATATCTCTCTCAAGTGTACTTTATATTGGGGTAGGAGGAGTGACCAGACCTTGACCTATTTAGATGGTTAACTTAACGGAAATGATATATAGAAAAGGGAGGGAGTAGGAAGAAAAAAAAAAGGAAAAATGAAAAAAGAAAGAGGAGACAGAAAACAGTAATACAGATATATACAAATGAGGTATTACAGCAAGGAGAGCGAGAGAGAGGGAGAGGGAAGTAAATCGAAATGGCTGTAATTGGGATTTAACAATTCCAAAAAATATAGAAATTTAGATGTCTAAAAAAATTTGATGATTGTTATCAATTTAAATATTTAATTTTTTAAGCAAATAGTTTAGGGACTTAATATAAGTTAACTACTATTTTTATTAACACATTTAGAGAATATATTAAAGAAATATTTTAAATTATAATAGTTTATTTACCCGACCAATCGTACTTCCTTAATATTGTAAAAATGGTTACGGTGACATCTTTATTAGTTTTACTTTTAATCTAATTTATGAATGCAATTTTTCTTTATAGTGGTCTGTTTTTCTTTTAAATATTAGCTCTGGATTTACATTGAGCTCTCATGATTTCATCCTCCTTGGGATTACCCATACGGATTACCAAGTTATATTTATGAATATACATCCAACGTCGATAAGGCTACTCGGAGATTCTTGCAATTAATGCTTCATTGCACAGTTTAGACATTGTGTCTACTTATTTTCGATAAGATTATTTCATACGCTCAGATAAGGTTTTTTTGATGTTATTATTGAATTGTCGAAAGACCAGAGAAAAACGTCGTGTTTATACATGTTGCTGAAATATATATATATATATATATATATATATATATATATATATATATATATATATATATATATATATATGTATGTGTGTGTGTGTGTGTCTGTTTAAAAATTCAGATATAAATAAAATATATTTGTAAAAAGTTAATATAAAATGCAAATGGAAAAAAATTTTTTTACCAATGCGTTTTGTCCTATGATGCACTTTATCAAGATAAATATAAGGATTTTATTTTGCAACATATGTTTGTAAACAAAAGTAAAAATAAATATCGTTTGCTTTTTAAAATTTGTAAATCTAAGAACGATCAAAAATATTTTTAAATGAGTAACTGTGAAAGTCAAGGTAAACTAGAGAGGATATTATTTAATACTTAATAAACGAAATGGGATAAACGATTTAAAAGTAAAGAAATCAATAAATATATACAACTAGCAGTAGAGCCCGGCGTTGCCCGGGGATGTAACAGTAAGAGATAGATCAAGTATCGACTTATCATAAAGACTGAAAAATAAAATTGACAAAGATTATTGTTTAAGGTTGACGGACACACATGTCTTAATTAGATTTTTTTTGTTTTTACGAATTGGTCAAACCCAAACTGAAACAAAAACATTATTTTCAATCGTTATGAGTCTACCGATTGAATAGAATTTTATTATAAACAATTGTCTTGTAAATGGAATTTTAAAAGCATTCTGAATGTAAAAATAAAAAAAAAAAGTGTGCAAGACAATAAGAAACACTACCTGCCCCCCCAAGAAAGTTTTGTTGAAATCGGCTGAAAAATGTAGGAAATCCGATCCCATATGTAAACGAACGCACACACACACACACACACACACACACACACACACACACACACACACACACACACACACACACAACCTGGATTTTATAATAAATATAACTCGATATGAGTTGTCCCCTTTCATTCTCAAGACGCCTCTTAATCGTGTTTTCAAATTGATTTCATGCAAAAAACAACTTTGTTTTTTTTTGGCATTCCAATTTTTGAAATAATAGTCCTGTGAAAAATATTTAAAATGCACAAAATAACAGAAACGAATTGACACACAATGTCACACAAAACACACATTATTAGACAAAATCTGCGTTTTATAATAAAAAGGAAAAAATTAAAAATAATAACAACATTTAGCAATTAAATTAAATTTCTTTTAAATTTGTCATTTCAATATGATTAACGAAATTTAATATTTTTTCTGTAATTTTTTAGAGCCGAACTTTTTTAGTTTATTTTACATTAACTTAAAAAAATCATTTTTTTTTTTTTGATAGGAAAATCTTCAGTGTATTGCTAAAAAATTTTAAAGTTTAATTTTTTACCAGTTTTTAAGTGGAAAAAATCACAGTTTAGTGATTAGAATTAATTTATTTGAGTAATTTTTACAAGTGTTTTATATTATACATGAGAATTGCAGATTTTTAGAAAAAAAAATTTATTAGAGATGCTAATAACAAAAGGAAAGTTTATAAACAAGAGTCACTACAAATTTAAATTTTTGAGATTAAAGAAATATTCATGAACATGAAAAACTTTTTTTGGTGTGTTTTTTGTGAAAAAAAATTTTTCCATACCAGTTCGAAAGTTTGAAACTTTTGTCCGAGAGAATTAATTTACGTTTCAAGTGTTTTATATTCGAGAGTTGCAGCTGATGAGAATTTCATTTTAG
This sequence comes from Acanthosepion pharaonis, assembly GCA_903632075.3. Lineage (NCBI taxonomy): Eukaryota > Metazoa > Mollusca > Cephalopoda > Sepiida > Sepiidae > Acanthosepion > Acanthosepion pharaonis. The sequence goes on along the minus strand of CAHIKZ030002921.1, from coordinate 8,803 downwards.
AGATGCTACAATTATTATCTTTAGGGAACAATCCCTGAAAACAGATTAAACAAAAGAACAGAAAATATGAGGCAAAAAAAAAATTTCATTTGGCACATAAATTAAGAGAGGCAGAGAATTATAAACGTAATATTTTGATTAAGCGTTAAAATTATTTATAATCCCAAGGGATTCCAACCCCTGAGGCAGTAAGTCCCTCATTGATGTTTTGGCAGAGAATAGATGAAATCGAACCTGTGACATAACCCACCTTGGTTAAAGGGAGGCCTATGGCCTATATATGCGTCACACAAATGACATCCTAATTATAATCGAACCTGTGTCACAATATACCTGTTATTAGGCCATAAGATATAGCATTTTTTAAAATGTAAAAAAATACAATTTATTACACAGTGACTCTCTTAAAAAAAAAAATACACACATTACACAGTATATATATATATATATATATATATATATATATATATATATATATATATATATATATATATAGAGAGATATAGAGAGAGAGAGAGAAAAAAGAAAGAACAGTAAGATATATAATCCGGTGTTCTTATAGATATTTTTTATTTTTACAAAATAGTGCTCAATGTAAATTTACAGAGCATTAATATTATAAATTAATTGATTTAAAATGTTTTTTTTGGACAGTTCTAACCATGTTTCAAAAAAAATATTGCTAAAAAGCCCCGAATTTAATTTTGTAATTAAATTAAAGACATTAGTTCCATTTCATCCTCAAGCGAATTTTGGAGTAACTTTTAAAATTACTGGGTTTTAAAGACACATATTAAATCATAATTCACGTTTCAAGGTTACAGAGAAATCCAAATCAACCAGACAAGGATGTCTGCGTGTTCATTATGGTGTTCATTTTGATGTATCAGTTATTAGTTTAGGATTGGTGTATACGGAATAAATTCCAATAAGCAAAAAAATACTATTCTTAAAAGAGTGCTCAATACAGAGTAGAGCAAATATAATTATTTATTCAAAAATTATAACATAAATAGGTTATAAAATCACTACAAAAATAGCCATTTTGTTTCAACACTTCTGGTGTCTTATCAAGTGATGATGTTGAATGTAGAATAAAGGTTTTAAAAGGTTCAAATCAATCAAACACCCCTCCCTATGGGGTAACGCTGTTACATAAGCTGGAATGACTAATCAAAATACAAATATACGAGAATTCAAAAAACTTAACAACGAACTAAGGTTATAATAATTATTTAATGCCTTAATGTTGGGGTTTAAACTAAAATAGAATTTATTCTAACTAATAAATATTAAATTATAC